>CAJUYG010002502.1:19895-51224 GCA_910591675.1 Galerucella calmariensis | reverse complement strand
TTCAACTTTTAGGTGATTAGAAAGAAGCTGGAGGTTTGTAATAACAAACAAAGCTCAGTAAATTGTTTTGCTTCCACAAAGGAAAGAGGTTAGTTATGATCTGTTAAAATTTGACACCTAGTTTAATAGCCGTTCTCCTCTTTGGTTATTATTGGAGAATATTGTCATAAATCACATACACAATTGCACCTGCTAGTATTGAAAAAGCACACAAAGTACACAATTTGTTAATATAATTTGAAACAGTAGTTAAATTATTTGTTAGGTGCAAGTTGGTATCTTGACATTTGGGAATAATTTGAAAAACAGCAATTTTGTTGGTAATAGTGGTGTCAAATATGACAACTATTAGATATTTATATTTGTAAAATTACCCAAACAAAAGGTAGGAGTTTTCAAAATGAGCGGAAAGAGAAAAAGATCAACAAATTTCTTTCAAAATGAGAAAATAATGTGCTTGAATTTAATAAGAAAGTACCTACCTACAAGCACATAATAGAATGCAAGGAAACAGGTGCGTTAAGCTGGAAGGATAAGGGACATACCTGGACAAAGATTGAAGGGGGAGTTTAATGCTCAATCAGATAGCTACAGATATGTAGATATTTTAAAACGATTTTACAGAAATAAAAAGGAAGAAATCTTTTTCAAAAAGTTGTTGCTTAAAAGTAATTTTTCCTCTGATATCTTCCAAGATTTCCAGATCATCTTCATCTTCTTCAAAATCCATTAAATCCATATTTTATTGAAATAGGAATTTATCTCGCAAATTCGTCAAGTTGTCATATTGTCATATTGACATAACTTTAATTAATAATTATGTATCTTAAACCCTACCTTATCTATGGATTAGATTTAACTATTGATTATAGCGTTAACTCAAGAATAAATGTCATGGTGCAAGGAACAATTTAATTTAACTAGTAATTAAAACTTAACCACAACTTAACTAAGACCGGTGCAAATGGCTGTAAGTGGTGAGCTAATATTGATTACACATTGATTAATTTGCTGGTTTGGCACCATCAGTCAGAGGATCAGAGTCCTCGGCATTTCAGCCTTTAGACGTTTTGTACTCTTGGTTGTGCCGATTATGTGAAAAGACCAGAGTCCCTCATCAGGTTCAGCAGTCTTTTCACTAGATCCTTCTTGGAGAAATACTCCCTTGGGAGCTCCAATCCTGGGATTCTATATTTCTAGTGAGATAATGCTTCACAATCGAAAATAATGTGAGAGGCTGCTTCCCAGTTTCCATGCTCAACCAAAAGATATGTTCATTAGGGTACAGTGACCGGTAAGGAATCTCGTCACTCTCCTTATCTGGCCCCTGCTGGGGTTTGATATATCAGCGTCTCCAAGGGTTTTTTGACCAGGATTTTGCTGTGTTCCTGTTTCGGCACGTGTCTCTAGTACGACTGATATTTGGTTTAAATCCACCAAGTGCAGCAGTTTTTGATATCCCAAATACAGGTTTAGCCCCAGTGAATGCACTTTCAGACCCTGATTTTGCTGTAGTGTCTGTCTTTCCATTTCCTACAATACTCTTGTTCCCCGAGACCTACTTAAAAGTTACTTTATTATGGTTAGACAAGGTGAATTATTTTTGTAGGCAGTCCCAGACCAGCCTGGATCTGATATGGGGACATGCCAAAGATTTTAGTGCTGCTTGACTATCAGAGAGTATAAGAATCTTTTGATGCAAAACTCTCCAACGATGCGTCGTCATAGATTCGTTTGTTTAAAACACAGCAACTTTCCTTCCTGACTGCATTCGTCCAATCCATCCCAGTTTAGCTGGATACGGTTGGTTGTCGTTAATTGAGGCCAACCTATTGTCTGTTACTTCTTATCTCAAGGAATTGGAATTTGTTCAATTTGATAATTTCTAATTTTGCCAGAATGAAATTCGTGGACGGTAGGGGAGTATGATAGTTGGAAAGGGAGTGAATCCTTCTCATGAATATTGTACATTTTTTTATTTTTAGGATCTTCTGATAAGTTTGCATTTTTGGATCTAATATTGGGGAATAGTAATTTTACGGAGCTAGAGATTCGTGAAGAGGTTGACATTTTTTTGGTAGCGGTACGTATCCAAATATTTATATTAAAATTATGTTGATCATAGAATGAAATTTTTTTTTTATCTCTGAGACGAAAGTAATCTAAATAGTTGAATCAATTCAATTTTATATTTTAGGGTACAGATACAACTGCTTCTACACTTTCTAGTATTTTCACTATGCTAGGAATGTTTCAAGATGTACAGGTAAGAGAAAGATTCTATCCATATTTCTGAAAGTGAGTTTTTCTGGAATGAGAATCACTTTTGGGGTAGAATTTTTGACGGAGAAAACTGATATTTTTTTTATTACTGCAACGACGAGATAAATTAGAGAGAAGGACAATATATGTGCTCTCTTGGGAAGCTTTCCCAAGTGGCAATTTAAATTCTATAAGGTCTGTATAAACAGCTACAAGATATATCTTATAGGATACTAAAATTCTTATAGCGGTCTACAAAACAATTAAATTATCCTTATACAACTAAAAAGGGCCCATTTTTATACAAATTGTTTGGTTGTATAACAGATTTATTAAGAGTTTATACAACCCCTATATGACTGCTTAATACACATTTATACAACTTTTAATCGACTGTTTTATAATCATTTATACTTCTACTATAAAATGATTTAATAGTGTGTCATGTGGTCACATCTATAAAATAGGATTGAAGCGGCACTATGAAGGTCTCACAAAATGGTTGAATAACACAATATATTTTTTTATAATGCTGTTATTTCGAGCACAATGGAAACATTTTGTCATCTAGCTGTTTATAAGAGCATTTCATTTTTCAGTGAAGAATATCAGAACCAAATTATATTTAAACTTGAACGTGCATCATACACTTCATTTGTAAAAATGGACACTTATCAAAACGACTCGGGCCGCTTGGGCGGACATCGATAGTAAAAATTATAATTTCATTTGGATGGTTTAATAGCACAAAATTTGATGCTCCGCAAATTTTACTGATAGATTATAGGTATATATTTGGCACGAAAATGAAGCGCTTCAATTCTGGTTAAATTTCAAGTAGATACTTAAAAAATAATATTAAAATACTTTTTTATTAAAGTTTTTATAGTTTATCATTTCATATGGATATTCTTTCACAATAAAATTCTCTAAATGATCATAAAGTCACATTTTTCAATAAAGTTTCATGTTTCCAACTCAATTGCTCATAATGGCGGCGACAGCGGTACAAGAATTGCTTATTTAAACATGGCGATTCATAAAACAACAATTTTATCCCAAAGAAATGCCTTAAACAATATTTTATTGTAAAATGGAACGGTATACGATAACTGTTTTATAACGAAGAATATTTAGGCACTATACAACTAAAAAGTGTTTTATAATGCAACGCAATTGAATGCTATGCAATATTTATTATACAACATTATATAGCTTCAATAAGACAAACTTAAGTAACTATTTTATAATGTTGTAGCTGTTAGTTATATAGTATATTATAGAACGTCTTATAAAATGATATTTTTGATATATATTTTGATATATGGTATTATATAATTTCAAAAGAAATGATCGTATAATCCGTTATAGCATATATTGGTAAAGTCACTATAGAATCATTTAATACAACAAGTTTCTTTAAAAAACAAAATTTAATAAAAACAGAAAGTCCTTAAAACAACGCTATTCGACTGTTATACAACAATTCAGTCCTCTTAGAATTTCATTTTGCTAGTTGGGTTACTCCTACTTCCTCTTTCAAGAATCTAATCTAATCTAATCACATCGTAAGTTTGTGACAGTGACGCTTTGTGTTCTATTGAAATTGTATAGTTTGCGTTTGGCAGGAGAGTTTTTGGACACCCTATAAATTAGTTTGTAACGCTAGGGAGTTCCCCTTCTACAAAAAATATATGAACGTTTCAGCAAAAAGTGTTGGAGGAAATTTTGGAAATTGTTGGACCTGATAGAAGAGTGCGTCCTTGTGATATGCCTGAAATGAAATATACAGAAAGAGTAATCAAGGAAAGTTTGAGATTATTCCCTGTTACGGCTTTTTTCTCAAGAACTATAGACGAAGATATTGATGCAGGTAAAATAAATTTGGAAATACTACATTTAACGGTATTCCTCAAACAATATTGATGTTTGCTGAGTTGAAGACAACTGCACTGTTTGTAACTAAAATCAATATTTTTTGACACCAACCAATTAAATTCAAGCACTTTGTCACTTCCAAAAACTATTAAGGAAATACAATCAGCACCGGGATTCTATTTTGCGATAGGCATGATCGTAACGGCCGACCAAAATTGACAATCAGCGATTCTAATTTCGATTTCTCGATTCACTCGATAGGTATTGACCAGTCGTATTCGTTCACTTATTTTGAAACTTATGATCATGGAGACTCTATAGTCTCCATGCTTATGATACTCGGCATTTTCTGACATATTCTGACTTGCGCATTCTAATTTCTGAAAAATACATTTTATGTGTTTTCTATCGATTTTTGGAAATATTTACGAAGATAATATCAAAATAATTCAAGAATTCTCATAAAATAAACTATTATTCTTGTTACAGTTTTGCCTATTGTGACAAAATGTCCTTTAATGGCAGAGCGAGCCCCAAAAAATTTACTCCTTTATTGACAACTAGTGATGAGTAGTGCAAGACAAACACGAAGGTTCAGAAAGTCTTGGTCTTGCTTATTCGGTCTTGGTCTTGTGCAAATCTTTTTATTTTATTACTATTTAAATAATATTGAAAATAGATTAGCGTATTTTTTTTGTACGTTGCTTCTTGCGTATTTGGTCTTGGATTTGGTGTTGATAGCCCAAAGATGGTCTTGGTCTTGCGCAAAATACTTTATTTTATTCCTTTTTAAATAATTTCAAAAATACATCAGCGTATAATTATTTTTTGTACGTTGACTCTTGCGTATTTGGTCTTGGACTTGGTGTTGATAGCCCAAAGATGGTCTTGGTCTTGGGAAAAAGCAAGACCAAGATCAAGACTGCAAGACCAAGACCAATTTTGGGGGTGGAGACTATTATTATTGACCGAGCACCAGAGTTATTTCGCGAGGGGCTTTGCCTCGAGCGGAATAAGGTGCGAGGCTTAATAAATGTCTTTACTACCATGGTGTATATACAATTTTTTTCACTACTAGCCAATTTAAAACAAAAATTAAGAATAAATCACAAACGCACCACAAGAAGCGTTTACCCTGTCGTCTGACTGACAAGTATACTGTAGGTTTTCGATATATTATGAACGTACTCGTTATGTCATCAGTCATTTTAGGTTAAGGGCGAATATTAAACTAATGGTATTTTTATTGAAATGATTTCATCTTGATGGGTAATTTCAATCGGAAAATATGTTAAAGACAATCTCCTGAGTATACAAAATTATGGTTTTTGTTGAGCTATTATCCCTGAATTCTCAAAATATTTGAGCTTGTTCATTATTGACCTAGGTTAATAATATAAAAAATTATTAACCACTATTAGAGAAATTCAACTTCTCAGATGGCTAGAAGAAGCCATAATTGTCGACTTCACAGCTAGAAATGAAAAAAACCTGTCCAAGTCCAAGTACACTCGATGGCAATTCGATCATAAAATAGACTGGTATGATCCAATACGATCGACCTAAATATCGTATTCGACATGCAACGACTCGATAAAATCTTGTCGTGAAATAGAATCCCGCTGCAGTATTTTATCATTGTCCAATTTAACAGTTTGAGAGAGCGTACTTACTCCAACAGAAATGTATTCCCAAGTATTGGCTCCTCATCCAAATAGGCCTACTAAACAAACTATGAAAAAACAACAATATTCACAAAGATTTTAAAAGTTATAAGAATTGTAGTGTTTGTGTTTCAGGTGACGTAGTTTTTCCAGCAGGAAGTGACGTGTATTTCGGTGTTGTTCATATTCATAGGAATCCGAAATACTGGACGGATCCACTGAAATTTGATCCCGATCGATTTTTGCCAGAGAATGTTGCAAAAAGACATCCCTGTACATATATTCCTTTTTCATATGGACCTAGGAATTGTGTAGGTAAGAAAATGAATACCGCAATAATAATAATCAATGAATTATGACCCTGCATCAGCCCTAACATATATTGAATCGCTTTGTGCGAGTTTTTATGAATGGCACCCGGTACAAAAACCATATCTGTTAATTCTTGTATCGGAAAATTAATGATTTTAAATGCTTTCCCGTTCTTAAAAGTTACACATTTACAACAAATCAAGATAATACCTAATTATTGCGGCTTAAAATGCGAAAACGTCAAATTCACAAGTTACTTGTTAAAGCTATGGATATTTCCATTTCATTTTGCTTAATATAGTTTTGCAGATACTTTATTTATCCATCACTATTTTTAACTTTACATTCAAAGCAAACTTGTTTGAAAACATAAAGAATATTTTTAAATTATAAACTAAAAATGCAATTTTCTCCAAAACAATCAAGTTTAGAGAGACACTATACAGACAAGATTTGAAGGGATAAAAAAGTTTCACAAGATGTTGAAATAATATACTGGGTGTACCATTTAAAATGAAATTTTTGTTGATTGAAATGTCCTGAATTAATACTTATTCAAAAAATACCCCGGATCCCAAACGAAACTTCATCTCTGTTCAGATATTTCAACCATCCTTTACCTTCGTACCTACCAAATAAGCTTATAGTTTGGCAAGTTTATCTGAAGCTACGAGGCATCGGTAAGAGGCGAGGAAACATGGCGCATATCTGTCATAAACGTACAAATAGCATACGGTACCTATTTTACCAAGTGAAACTCAAAATGCAAAGGTCACTGACAATACCAACGCCACTGGATAAATCAATATCAGTCAATTGGAAAAGTGAGAGGGAAGAACACAAGCACGCGCCCTGACAATGAGAGGTCATGTCAGGCCTTTCGATAAAAATCACCAATTATGTAATTCGGAGGGTGTGGTAAAAGTGCTTATCTTTTAATATTCATAAATTGAAAAAATAATGTTAATAGAAAATATCCAAGGAAATAGGCACATTAAGGAATTAATCTTATAGTTAATATTGTTAATAATAAAAAGGTTCATTTTCTAATTATTATCACTACATACTTAGAACTTTAGTTTTTTCATAGTTGAACGTGGCAATATCGAATGTTTTCGACTGCATTCCTTTGACGGCTTCAGATAAACTTGCAAAAGTATAGTTGCTCATCACTGATAACGTTCACTAGCCAGCATTTGTAGTGCACCAACTTTCGTCAAATCTTTAGTTTTCGCTCCAACTTTTGGCAACGTCGCAATTTATGCGAAAAGAAAAGATAGGGCTGGATACAGAATTCGATGGTGAAAAAATATATAGGGTGCCCATTAAAAAAAAGTAAACTTCATGTTGTCTTGCTTAGGCTGAACACCCGGTATATCTCAAAATATTTCAGAAATGTGTATTGGTGCAAATACAACAACTTTTAATTGGAACCTTTATCTGTATTTCCTATCATATTTAAGTTATTGCACCTCCACACACTAATGAGCCACCCTGTATAATTGTTTAGCCACGAGAAATACTTAAACGTATTCGCATGTAAAATGTCAAATAAAATCCACTAGAATTGTGGCACAGGCCAGACTTTCTTTGGCATTAAGTAATTTTTAAACAGTAATTCTTACAAAATTTATCAGCAAGAACTGTGCACTATCTGTAATCTACATCAAACAGAAACGTTAGAATATGTATTTTTTTCTAACTTGTCCAATGTACAACTGTATAAGACCTTTAGAGTTTCTAAATTTTAATAAAATTGATAATCTGAATTTGAAAAATGTCAAGGTTTTCTTTCATTTAATTTAAATTGTTTATAAATTAAGATCCTTCATAGTGAATAAGTAAATATTTTAAAGACTTTAAATTTTTCTTTGGCTATGTATTTATTTGTAAGTTAATGAATTTTTCTCCACAGCAAAAGCTGGGTATTTTAACTATTTTAAGTTAACATTGCTCTAGTATGCGAACTTTTGGTATATTTTGATTGTAGGTGGGAAATACGCTATGATAAATATAAAAACGATTCTGGCCATTGTTCTAAGAAGATTCATAATATATACGGAATATAAATCTATTGAAGAAATAAAATTGAAAGTAAATTTGTTGCTTAGAATGAACGATGGACCTAAGGTTTGGGTGGAATCTCGTTAAATTTGACCCATGGAAATACTTAATCAATTTTGGACGTTATTGTAAGATAACCTATGAAAGATAAAAATTAACTGTCAAATAATGTTGTTTTATTTAATCACGTTTCTGTTAGCGTTAGTTTGACTGAAATAGCTTCAAACGTATTTAATTTGGAAGTTTATTACTCATTATCTGCGTTCGTTATTTGCGTCGGATGAATATTTTTAGTCTGAATCGTTCGTTTAGGTAGATGGTAGATGATAGATGGTAGAGGTAGATGAAGTGAATCTGAACTGTTCAGTAATTCCACTCAGATCAGAGGATCTATTTTCTTAACAATTCGATTTATCGTTTGTATTTCTGTTTCAAGATGAAAATGTTCTATGAAAATGTCAGTAATTTTGATAATTTGTGGTTATGTATTGAAGTGGTTGAAAAATATGTCTTGGAATAAACGAGAGATTGAAATGTTAATTGAGGAAATCTCAAAACAAACTTGTTTGCACAATGTCAAACACTCCTCCTCTGTTTTAAAATGAAAATTCGCTTAGTGACCTGGGGGCCTATTCTCGAATGTCGAATGACATTTGTCGTATTCGACATATGTCGATAGAAATTGTCGCACAACATTGGCATCTGGCATTCTCAAATGGGTTCGACATCTAAATCGCATGAGATAAATTTTGTCGAATAACATGAACTGGCAACACCGAAATTTCGATATTATATCGTGTTTCATGCCACTTCTCTTGTAAAGTTTTAAAATAATGAAATGACAGTAGTAGTTATATGATCTGTGATGACAGTAATGATTTGGTTATTTGTTAGAAGTTAGAATGTACAATGTACTTACTCGAATGTAGAACAAGAATAACAAGATAAACATGGAAAGTGGAACCAAAAAAAATTATTGCACCCAAAACCAAAAACGAACATTAATAAATTTAATGCACTTACACGATTCCCTTGTTCTATTAAGGGTTCTAGAATAATGATTAGCTCTCTAGCTAATTCTTTAGTTAATCTGAACGTTTCAATAAACTTTCTGTCAGATAAAAATGTAAAAGCGCTTCTATATATTCCTCGTCTCTCTCGAGGCCGCTGATACATTTCTTGATTTTCAAAATTTTCAATAGCAATTAAATAAAGCTGCCATTTTCTCTCTACATAAATTTCTGAAACAGAACCTAAAAAATGAGTGTTTTCAGTTTTGACATGTATAAACCTATAAATTTCGCAAATAATTAAATTCTCGCATTCGACATAAATTGTCGACTGCCTTTGACCATTCTACAATTTGTCTATCAAAAATTTGCGGTGACATTTGAGAATAAGAATATGAATATGGAGAAATAGTATATTGAAGTATAAGTATGTATATTAGGGTCTTTAAAACACGCGCGATTTTGCGAACATGACGGCGGAGCCGGACTGCTCGAAATAGAGCGTTTTAAAGACCAGTTATCCCCGAATACTTTACGCTATTTTTTCATTGGTGCACTTTGAAATTATAAATACTGGTCTATAACTATAACAACAAGAAATGGAAATCATAGATGGAAATAAGAACTAAATGTCAATTGATTGAATTCGTGATGTATATTATGATGTATACCTTGCGTTGTCATGGAAATGACAAAAACATAAACTAATTTGTATTTTTATGGAAGTTCAACCTTATTGCAATGGTATTAATTTAAATACCATTTTCTAAGATTTGAAAAATTGAAATATTAATATTTCAAACAATACCAACGGCACTTTCCATTTTAATTTATAAATTCGACATTGTTAAATATTGTTCGAATAAAAGTTTCGACGTTACAAACTACTTCTGTCAGATCAATAATAGAAAAATTGTCATTTAGACATGATTTAGACCATTAGACTCCGTTACTCGAGTTGTTGATGTTGCCACGGTAACTTTAAAACGCGTGCGTTTCTTAAAGTTCGATTTAAACACGCCGAGGCGATCAGCGATCATCGAATAAAGGTACGTGTGATACCTAGCTAGTGAAATAGTTATATTCCTAACAAGTGCGGAAAGTGATACTTTCCCGCACGCGACTGCAGTTGACCCGAACGACGCGGAGCGGAGTTCGGGCAAGCGGTCAAGGGCGGGAAAGACACTTCACGCATGAGTTAGGAACATTATTTTTTCTACGACCGTATATACTAAAAAGATAACAACCCAGTTTCCAAAATTTATTTATTTCAACATACATATACAAAACTTTAACCAAAAACTATTAATCATTATAAATATTAATATTAAAAGCACATTTTGTTGCATTCTGTAAATTACTTAAAATTGCCGGTCCAGTGGAGTTTTATGGTGTTAACTGGTAAGTAGATGACGTCGAGGAGGATGGCATCGGTTGCAGGTTACATTGTTTTGTGACACTACTTCAAATAATGACATGATTATGTCAAAGTATCTTCATTATTCAATATTCTCAAAAAATTAAAAATGCAACAAAAAGCTAGAAAAAGATGTAGATTTTATTTGATGGACTATTTCGTAAATATTTATTTACCTGTTGTAACAATAGTTATAACTTCCGAAGTAAAAAACTATCTAATAAGGCCAAATATGCATAATTTTACTTTCCCGCACTAGTGCGGGAAAGTGACACTTTCAAAACTAAAATGCGTGCGGGAAAGTGGGTTAAAACGCACGGTCGTAGAAAAAAAATATTCCAACCGAATGGGTATGCAATATTTTGCATGAAAGATTACACATGAAAAATGTATGGGTGCCGCGATTACTTCACGCTCATCTAAATCTCGCTCGCATTAAAAATTCAAACGAATGTTTGAATATCTTTAAACGTGATCCAAGTGAATTTTTCCGTCGATATGTCACAGTAGATGAAGCTTGGGTACATCATTATACCCCAGAAGCAAAAATACAGTCGAAACAATGGATTTCATCAGAGGAACGTGCTCCCAAGGATGCAAAAGCCAATGAAGTCATGGCCACAGTGTTTTGGGATTCCAAAGGTGAAATCTTCATTGGTTTTTTTCGAAAAAGGGAAAACGATAATTGACCAATATCATTACGATTTTCTGACACGTTTTGATGCTGAACTTGAGAAAAAACGACCGCATTTGTTGAAGAAAAGAGTTTTGCTCCATCACGACATTGTTCCTGTCTATTTGTCCGCTATTGTTGCAGAAATATTAGCCAAACTGCGTTGAGATTTACTGTCTCATCCGCCATATTCACCTACACTGGCTATTCTGTTTCCAATCTTAAAAAAAATGGCTTGGAAATAAACAATGTGTAACTATAAATGTTTATAGTTCAATATCGATGGCAACTTAAACTCAATCCTCAAGTAATAAATAAATATTGCTTTTAAAGTTAGTTTAAAACCTCATGGGTGCTACGTCAGAGATGTGCAGATGACCAAAATCGATACAATCGATCAACTTCAAATGACGATGTTTTTAACTTTACTGGTATACATGCGGTTTTGCCGCGTTGTACCGATTTTGGTAATTTGCACATCTGTGACGTAGCACCTATGAGGTTTTAAACTAACTCTACAGCACGGTACTATTATTAGAATCTGTGACTTTTGCTCCTTGGCTTGGATTGATGAATCATCGATTATGATAATGTTTTTACAAATTGAGTATCTTTTTATTAGAGATTACACGTTTCTTTTGTTTTTTTAAAGTTATTTTACATGTCGAAAAATAGGGAGACATAAAAATTTGTATACTTAAATAATTATATCACATGCTTCTAATTATCAGTTGATAGTTTGTGCCGTGACGTTAAAAATTATCATAAATAAGCCTTTGTACTTTATTGTATAAAAGGTTTATATATTTAACATTTGCTTATTGTTATCTAGTGATTGAAAATTTTGATCAAAACGAAATTCTCATTAAAGTTGCAGCTACAGTACGTTAGCATAAGTTTCTGTTAGACTTTTACCATGAGCAGAAGTGATGTTTATTCCAAGAATTTCACAATTGGTAAGTATTTTGGAGCATAAATGAAAAAAAAATGGTTTTCTAAGGTTTTTAATGGAAAATGCAAATCTATTCATTTGTGGACAAATGTAAGTTGAGATCCCGACACGTGAAGCTGGATTAAACATTTTAGATTGTATAGTAAAGATCGGGGTCAGGATAATGAGACACTAACAAATTCAGTAACAAATTTCTCAGAAAACTTAGGAAGGTGGTATTTTTATAAAATTTTATTCATTCTAGCTTATTCAATTTTATATTTCGTCGATTGAGATGCAAAACCGTGTAACTCCGTTTTAACAAATTTTACAGGAGACGGAAAAAACGTACGGACTTACACGGTTTTGCATCTCAGACGACGATTAAGTTTTTAAAAAGTTCGATCAAAATTTCCCTCTTCTGATGCAAATTAAGATTTTTTGTTTGAACAAATTTTAAAAGAAAATAGTGACACTTTAGATTAAGTAAAAAATTTGGTTCTGTATATAAAATACATTCAAATATGTTAAAAATAAAAATTAAGTACAAAAACTGTAACCGAAAATGTCTTATATTTCTTCAATAAAACGCTCTATTTATTTTTATGGGAAAGCTGAAAATGAGTAAGTTATTTTGTTTTCAATGATGATTGACACATACATTTTAAATAGAAAACAATTACATAATTTGCCTGCTAACTAATACCTACGTTTAAAAAAATTATACCGAATGTTTTTAAAAGCATAACGACCAAAATGGGTCAGAAACTACTAGGACACTTAGTATAAAATAGTTTAAATTATCAAATGTGCTTCAAATTTGATCGATATTTTTTTCTTTTCCACGAAAACTTGTTTATTTGGCAAAAATATGAAAACAAACCGATTGATAAAGTCCGTTAGGACGAGGGATTCTATATCTAAATTCTGTTCGTTCCAATCAAATAAACAAATTTTGGTGATGAAAATAAAAAATTATGTGATAAAATTTGAAGAGCGAGTTGTATTTGGGAAGATACTTTTTTTCAACAATTTAAAATGTACTTAAGTATATTAAATGTTCAATATTCTCTTGGGTGATGGCACTGAATTTTTCAATAAACTTTGAAGCACTATTAGTTGTCAATAATGACAAATTCAAAGTGAAATTTTGACATTTTAATGTAAACAAGGTATTATCGATGAGGAAGCAGAATTATCAGTATAATACCGAATGATTGGCTAGAATAATGTATTGCTATTGGTTAAACCACCAAAATGTCAGATTTTGACAAGGAATTTTAGCTAAATTCGGTTTGTTTGAATGTTTTTGGCTCAAATAAACAAGTTTGAGTGATGGAAATAAAAAATTATGCGAGAAAATTTGAAGAGCGAGTTGTATTTGGGAAGATTATTTTTTTCATCAATTGTGAAGTGGAATTTTGTATTCAATGTTCAATATTCCCTTTTAGTTGTCAATAATGACAAATTCGAAGTGAAATTTTGACATTTCTATGTGAACAAGGTATTATCGATGAGGAAGCAGAATTATCAGTATAATCCCGAATGATTGGCTAGAATAATCTATTGCTTGGTTAAAACCACCAAAATGTCAGATTTTGACAAGTGAAAAAAAAAAAATCAGAAATAATATAACAAGAGAGTGAGAATAAATCGAAAATGATTTGACGGATTTTTTGAAAACTTGTTGCCAGGCAATTGTCACGAGAGCCCCCAGGGCTCGAGTGATTATTTTCAAATGGCAACAAGTTTGAACAAAATCTGTCAAATTATTTTCTAATTTATGGAACTCGCGAGTTATGTTTGACTAGATTCTTTTTTGATTCACAAATTTTTACAAAAAAAAGATCAATAAAACTATCATGGAATTATTGAAAAATTTAATTCTTTTCTTTTCATGTTATAATCCCAATCTTTCAAAATCAATGCCAGAGTAGCTGTTGTAGTAGATTGATCCAGAATATAATTTCTTTCTTTGGTGAAGATCTTGAATTGTCTTCATATAGACTGATTACTTATTAGAGTATTTTTCGAAGTAGTTTCTTAAATCTTATTTGTTATTTCCGCATCAGAAAAGGTACTAAATCGATAATGTTCACCCATTTTATACAGGGTGTCCCACGACGTTTTGACAGTCCAATTTCTCGAAAACTGTTCATAAGACATGTATGAAATTTGGCAGATATAAACAGTCGAAACTGATGCTTATATTTATTATAAAATGACTTACGTTTTTCCTGTCATTTCGGGTCACGTGACCCCAACATAATTTTTTTAAATGGGACAACCGGTATAATATTACAATTTTGGATATATCATTTAAAAACAAATTCAACGTTACCACACATGTCATCATTGTATTGTGCAGTAATGATAATAGGGGCAATTAAATGAACATCTTTATAAATTATTTTATTAAAAAACGTAACATAGGGAATTAAAAAGTACAAGTAATTAAAGAAATTGTTCAAATTGATGACCATGTACAATGACACAATGTTCAAATGTTCAAAGATTTCTTGTAAGTGATGCTGTTATCAATGCGGGTGTTACGATGCGACATGCCTGTCCTATTTTATCCCTTAAATCATCTAAATCAATCGGGGGTGTGACATAAACTGGACCTTTCAAGTAACCCCAGAGAAAGAAATCTAAGGGTGTAATATCCGGAGAACGGAGTGGCCACAGAATCGCACCATTTCGACCAATCCATTTTTCAGGAAATGTGTTAAGATATTCTCTAACTGGCCCAAAAAAGTGAGGAGATGCTCCATCTTGCTGCCACCACATTGTTTGCCTTTCATTAAGGGAATATCTTCAAGTAATTCTGGTAGAGTATTTTGAAGAAAATATAAGTATAAGGATGGTATTTGTGATTTTTCAATACTCTTTGTATTGAACTTCTACTTATTTGTAATTCTTGTTCAAGAAATCGTATTGAGGTGTGTGGATTCACCTGAAGATAAGCAAAAATATTTATCACATTGTCATCTGTCTGAGCGGTCTTTTGACGAGGAACTTGATTTTTACCCCTTGGAAAAGAACCAGTTCTTAGCTTCCGTTCGACATAGACAAAAGTATTTTTGCTTGGAGTTATTCTATGGGGAAAACGATTTCTGTCCGAAATAACAGGAAAAACGTAAGTCATTTTATAATAAATATAAGCATCAGTTTCGACTGTTTATATCTGCCAAATTCCATAAATGTCATATGAACATTTTTCGAGAAATTGGACTGTCAAAACGTCGTGGGACACCCTGTATATCGCGTTGACACAATTAGGTAATTATTTTGACAACTATCTGACAGTTGCTAGGCTAATTAAAGCCACAGAATAATCACAAGAGAATTATTCCCACTATAATAATGACACAATTGGTTGAAACTTACCTTTGTGACAAATGAAAAAGCATTTCATTGGTTTTAAGAAACGACAAAAAATAATCAATTAAATAGAACAAGTGGGATAAACTTATCTAGACACATCGTTTTCTTCAGGTTTTTGTTCTATTAAATATATAAAACAAAGTTTCAGGCCTCTTGGGCCCATAGCTTCTAATTTTGTTGTTATATTTCTTCATTTTATTCGATCTCCAGCAGTCCTATTCCAGTCCTCTAATCTATATCTGTTTCAAGTCTTCTTCAACAGCATCTATCCATTTCTCCATATTTCACACCTTTCGCCATCCATCCTACCTAACCTCGAAGCCGTTTAGCTTGAATTTTACTTGTAATGCATGATGCTTTATACATGCTTTGAATTTCTTATTCGTTTGTTCTTCTTCTTCACCATTGCCGCGCATTATTAATTCCTCCGTTCTATGCATTTTTGCCATCTCTCTGCATTAACTTGTTCCACAGCTTCTTCAATGTGTGCACGCACATCTTATATTCATTCGATCTTTTGCAATCCTATTCCAGTCGTCTATTCCTGTTTCAAGTCTTCTTTAACTGCATCCATCCATTTCGTCTTAGGTCATCCCGTTTTATTCTTACCTCCTCCACCTCCAAGAACCATTTTCTTCACACGCCTTTCGTCAGCCATTCTACCCACATCGCCTAATCATCGAAACCACAGTGTTTGATTTTAATTGTAATTCATGGTGCATATACACTCTTGTCTATATGTATTTATGGACACTTTTGCATATTAATAAACTAGTTTTCGAAAAAAAAATTTCCATATAAACTCTTCTTTGAGGAAGAAAAGTTGTTTAAGAGAAAATTCCTAAGTCTAATCCTTCGTAATAAAATACATCGTTCTTTATTTATCTGCAAATACTCTTATCGTTATTGCAATTGAACAATTAATGATTTTTTTTCAGAGCTTTCAAGCTCCAATGCGTCAGCTAGTTTCATGAAAAATTCTCAATCGGAAAAATTAGTTAATTCGTACCTATTGGTTCTTTGTTGTGTTATCGTTTTAACATGGTATATACAATGGTTGTGGAAGAGAAGATATTTGTATATTCATTCATGGAATATTCCAGGACCTCTAGCATTACCATTCATAGGATCTGGATACTTATTCATATTTTCGACAACCAGCGGTAAGTGAGAACCAAGCCACTACCAGAGGCTAAATTCTTGACTGAGGGACTAAAGCTTCCCAAGAGAACAGATATGTAGTCTTCGTTTATGACAAAGCAAACGAGGAAGATGAAGACAAAATACCTGTTCCCTCGAGATAGAAGCTGTACTCTATTTACCGTTAGCCACAGAAGAATCTATTGAGTAACTCAAAGGACTAGAGAGAAAGTGCTCTACGGATTTGAAGTGGTGTAAAGAAAACAGCTAAATTTTATGTTATAATGTACTGCTAATCCGGCATCAGCTGTATAGAAACCAAAGGTTTTTAACGTTTATGCGTAGTAATTGTAATTGTGTATTTTTCAGCAATTCAAAGCTTTATCGTTTTTTAGATATATTATTGGAAACTGTTCTCAAAATACAAAAAAGATACCCAGAAATATGTGCATTTTGGATGGGGCCTAAGCTCGTGATTACCGTGGCAAAGCCAGAGTATGTTGAAAAAATATTAACAAGTTCCAAGGCATTGAATAAGAGTGGTCTTTACAAATTTTTAACTTTTGCTGTTGGAGAAGGTTTACTAACAGCGAAAGGTAACGATAATTTTTTTAACAAATTGTACCCAAGCTACTGGCACTTAAAGCAATATAAATAAAGTTAGGAAATATTGAACTATACGGCTAAAACCACTTGGTACGAATCTGAATGGTGAGCCAGAAGTTATCGCCATTTAGATATCGTTCTTCACCATGAAAATGTGCTTTCTCAAATTTTGGAATAAACCAAGTTTGGCACAAAGCAATAAAGCTATTGTCTATAATTATAGGTCATTTTTATATATTTCCAATCCACAGATGGTTTTCTTATTCTAGTGTTTGTTATGACTTTTTATGTTTAAGTTCAAAAATGGAGAAAACATAGAAAAATTATTATGCCAGCATTCAATCAGAGAATATTAAATAAGTACCAAGAGATTTTTTTGATGAAGGGAGAAGTTTTTGCTGACATATTAGAAAAAAATGACGGAAATAAAGAAATAGACTTTTTTGAGTTGGCTTCAAATTGTACGCTCGACATTATTTGCGGTATGTTTGACATTATTTTTAATTTTAAAAGTTATTTACATTCCTCTTACAATTTCACTTCGTACAAACAGTGACAACTGAATTGGAGAATTCTATTTTTAGAACTTTAGTTTTTTACGTTAGGTTAGGTTTCGTCTGTTATTATTGACGTGCTCTGATTCCAGGCTTCTTCATACAATAAACTGTTTCTTGACCGAGTGCTTCATTTGTTTGATCACATCATCTAGTAATACGTCAATCAATATTGAACTTAATGCTCCAGCCTGCCTTACACCTCGAGCTGTTACGAATTTTTCTGACTTTGTACCTGACATCAAACTCCCTTTTGAAGCATTGTCTCATTGAATATATAGACTAGAGCATCCAAGGAAGGATTCCTCAAAAAATTACCTAGTGAAAAGCCTGATAAGGGCTACTGGTCTCCCCACATAAACGTCACCGCCAAGAGCACAAAAAGCCTAGGTGCAGAGGTCTTTAAGCCTCTCACTGTTGGTTGGATTTTAGTTTTTTCCACTATTTATATGTGTGAATAAAGTATCATTTATTTTAGAAACGGCACTAGGATTGGACATGAAATCACAAACCAGTAATTTAGATTTTGGTAAAAAGCTAGACAGGTAAGAAATTATTGATTCTTTCAATGAAAGTTTTATTTAGTGGTTTGAGAACTGTCCAAAAAAAATAACACTCATACTTTTTTCTGGACTGATGGTGAAGATGTGGAAAATAATTTTGGATTGGAGACGAAGTTTTTTCAAAAAATGTTAACTGCAGTTTTCCTCGAATTCTTTTGAATAATTTCATTTAAATTTTTTTCCTGGTTTTTTTCCTTTGAAGATCAAACCATGATTGTTAGAACTTTAAACGTCATCAATAAATGTTGGATGGGAGCCATTAGTCCATTCAATTTTGGTGCAACTGAACTGCGCCAAATTACAAAAAAAAAATCAATAATCCCGTACTTGAACAGCGCCGTATTTTTCTTACCTCAACTTAATCTAATATCTGTCTGAATAGCGCCAATATTTATTTCAATTTAAAATTTGTTTTAAATGAGATATTTTAAAGTGTAAAATAATAATCCTTTATAAATTTAACATACCAAGGTACAAATATACATATTTCATTCATGTTAAAAAAAAAACACAAAACATAGCTAGAAATTAATGGAGTTTGTACTGAATAATGTTTTTCATCTACAACTGTCACATGATTAATGGATTACTATAAGAATATTGACAAGTAATGATTGTTCTTTCTCTTGTTAATTGGAGAATATTGACCATTTTATGGAATAATATTATTCAATCGTCCCGTCAACAATGAATCATTACCTATGCATTATTTTGGCGCAAGTAGGTGGTGCGAGGATGCTGTATCGATGGCATTAACTTTTACAAATATTAATAATTTTGTGATATTTTGTGAGTTTCTATATTGAGTTCAGTTTGTTTGGCGTGCAGGATGAATGCTTTAATAAACTCAAAACGCGTAGCAGTTAGCCGCAAGCCGTTCCTAAAACGCCAATCCGAAATGCATCGACCAAAAAAAGCCAAGACTTTTACACTGAAGAAACTGAAAAAAAGTCTTAAAAAAGCACCAAATCATCCATTTCTTCTAACCAAAGTATGTCATCAAAAATGGAATTATAAATTATATCATTAGCTATGCTCTGTTTCTGGAACTGAAAGATCCTGAACTTCACACGGGTCATTGATTTCGTCGTCGATCGTCGGCTACAATAATTTGTGTGCGTTGTGATAAATCTCGATATAAAGTGTTAACAATATTACAGTTGGTTCGGTGAATCTTTTCCCATGCGTCATCATTCATATACAAACGCAATATATCAATACATTAAATTACACGTAGGTCGTAGATTGATGTTTCAATTGAAATGTGGCTAAAATGACGGTGTGCGTTATTTATTAGTAAAGCTAGATATTTGTAAATATTTCACAGCCATTTAGCGATATGCTACCTAAACCTTTAGTTTGACGAAACTGTTAGTATTCCAGAGTTTTATAGGGTTATTCCGCAAATTTACTTGCATAAGAGTTAGAATTAATAACAATTTCCTCAGTAGAAACTTTGCAAATCAGAATTGCCTTTTTAGTGTTATGGCTAGCAACCATTACTATTGGGCCGTCCCACCCATACGGTTCAACAATGAAAAATAGAAATCTTTTGGGCTGTGAAAATAAATAATGAATATTTTAAATATGTATATTTAAGACTCATAAATATACATATACAATAAATTTCATTCAATAGAATCAGAGCTATCACCAGTATTTATATCTATGGTAATTTTGTTGATGACATTGTTGCAGTGCCTCTTTCCACATATTTATAACAGAGCTATCTGAATACTTATCTTCACCAATATATTTATTGTAATATGACTTGCAATTTGTCCAAATCAATTCAATAGCGTTGAATTCACATTGATATGGCGGTAGTCCCAGCAAAATATGTTTCATACAATTCAGTTTGATGGAATTCTATCCATAACCATTATGGAATGTCAATTTAAGGTTAGTTTTCATTGCGAAGTAAATAAATAATAAGCAGATAAACAATCTTTACTTACCACAATAATTCGAACACTCGGGTGTACGTAAGTAAGAAGTAAGTCGTTATAACAACTGTTTCTTAATTAAATTTGTATGCAAGGGGCAAAAAAATGAGTAATAAATGTGAAATAAAAATGTAAACAAAGTCTTTGGTCTGTCAACGTACAAATTCGCGTTAAACTTATCGCCGACATTCATCATATGGCTATCTCTGTTTGTTATATTATGTTGTAATGGAACAAACGGTTTCATTTCGGGGGTTTAGATTCTGTGAGTAGGAAAGAGACGTACTACAAAAAGTAGTATGTGAATAATTTCATACATGGGAAAATATTCACCGAACGAACTGTACAAGTACAATTGCTACAGGAAGTACTACTTATGATATATGACGAGTACAGAAAATCCACCTGCGAGTTTCAATAACTGTAGTAGTATTACTATTATATTGTAATGTTTTTCTTATTTATTAGAACTGTTTTTATCGTGGAATAAAATTATACGCTCACCATGGCTTATTACTATTTATTTATTGAAGAAACACTCACACACTATAATAAACCTAATTTATCTAATTCCGCTATCAAATGTGACACTTTACGTGACTCCTTGACGTTAGGTAACGTCACATTTTTCATAACCTTCATATATCAGTTATGAAAAGTAGTTATGTAAAAACTTTACGTAACTGTTTATGTTTCAACATAGAGATACCACATGAGTTTCAAAGAATAATTTATTAATTAGGTAGGTACTGTCAAAACTGACAATTATTTCATTATTTAAACTGTACAATTAACCCATTACTTTAATTCAATAGTATTTTGAGATTTATAAACATTGAAAACATTATTCAGGACACAGTTATTTAACGTAAGTCAATTTTCTGGGTGAATACATCATAGTAACAATACTTCTAACACCATTTGATTCCACTTCAATATTATCATTGTAATTGAAGATTTTATTGAATATTATGAAAGCGCGGAATTAGATAAAACGTTGTACGCAAACACATTATGAAGAGAGCGACATTGTTCAACACACGTAATTTGCAGAACTCGCTGGCGCTCGTTTTGGCAAATATTACGCTTGTTGAACAATATCGCTCTTTTCATAACTAATTACGTAAATATCTATTATATACACACTACTCAATATCTACTAATTTATTTACACTCGGTATAATAATTGTCCTAATTTATCTTCACTATCTGTTCACTCACTGTATACTGAAACTGTTGTTTATTATGTAAAACTTCTTTTCTAACATAACTTTTTTATTTTTGCATTTTTGGATTATTGAATTTGCGTGAGCGTCCTTTCTATGTTAGTGTATTATATTTGACAGCAAGAATTCTAACTTTCCTCCTGACTTGGATCATTTTTGAGAGCGTCTTTCCAATTTTAATAGTTTTTGTTTTTTTTTCCTTACATTTTGTAATTTTTGTACAAAAATCCAATAAAATTGCTAAAAATAGTTTCAACTATCAGATAATGACAGTTATCTGATAGTTGAAACTGAAAATCATTCAAAGTATTTGAAACTAAATACAAAATTACAGTGTACATATAGATAAAACTTCAGGATAACATTCTTTCTATTTGATTTTTATGTAACCCATTTTACCGACTACTTTTCAGAATTATGGAGATCATAACCTATAGAATATTCCACCTATGGCACCACTTGGAATTTACATGGAATTGGTATCCACTAAGTAGGGAGTTTGATAAACTTTTGGAAGCTCTCAAAAATTTCACAGGGGCGGTGAGGAATCAGTTTAATAATAACATCAAGCTACTTTGTATCATGTTTTCAACTTTTAGGTGATTAAAAAGAAGCTGGAGGTTTGTAATAACAAAGAAAGCTCAGTAGATTGTTTTGCTTCCACAAAGGAAGAAGGTTAGTTATAATCTGTTAAAATTTGACACTCAGTTTAATAGCAGTTCTCCTCTTTGGTAATTATTGGAGGATATTGATTTTCATTAGTTCTCCATACATCTCTTCTCTATGCTGTGTATATGTTTTACACTCGCAAAAAATGTGATCCAAATCACATACACAATTGCACCTGCTAGCATTGAAAAGCACAAAAAGTACACAATTTGTTAATATAATTTGAAACGGTAGTTAACCAAATGTAATTCCTCTGTTAGTTAATCCTGAGATAATGTGTCCTAACTCTCCGTGGTATACCTTTTCTGTTAGTAAACCTCCCTGAGAGATCCCTTGGTACAAAATGTATACCTTGATCCTCTCCAAAAATCAATAGATTGACTTAATACTAGAGTTACTGTCTAAATTGACAAAGTCCCTCGGCCAAAAAAATAAATTTCAGCTGTAAGTAATCAATTTTAAAGAATCTCCACGTCACACCACACCCATAAATAGCAACAAGTATAAGTGGTGAGCTAATATTGATTACACATTGATTAATTATTGGATGGTTCAGCACCATCAGTCAGAGGCTCAGAGTCCTCAGCACTTCAGCCTTTAGACTTTTTGTACTCTTGGTTGTGCCGTTTATGTGAAGAGACCAGAGTCCCTTATCAGGTTCAGCAGTCTTTTCACTAGATCCTTCTTGGAGAAATGCTCCCTTGGGAGCTCCAAACCTAGGAGTCTATATTTCTAGTGAGATAATACTTCACAATCAAAAATAATGTTAGAGGCTGCTTCCCTGTTTCCATGCTCAACCAAAAGATATGTTCCTCGCTGTATATGACGATTGTATGCAAGTGCTTCCTTAGGGTACAGTGACCGATGAGGAATCTCGTCACTCTCCTTATCTGACCCTGCTGGGGTTTAATATATCAGCGTCTTCGATGGTTTTTTGACCAGGACTTTGCTGCGTTTCTGTTCCGGCACGTGTCTCCAGTACTACTGATATTTGGTTTAAATCCACCATGTGCAGCAGTTTTTGATTTCCCAAATACAGGTTCAGCCCCAGTGAATGCACTTTCAGAACCTGATTGTTCCCCGAGACCTACTTAAGAGTTACTTTATTATGGTTAGACAAGGTAAATTGTTTTTGTAGGCAGTCCCAGAAAAGTCTGGATCTGATCTGGGGACATGCCAAACATTTTAGTGCTGCTTGACTATCAGAAAGTATAAGAATCTTCTGATGCAAAAATCTCCAACGATGCGTTGTCATAGATTCGTTTGTTTAAAACACAGCAACTTTCCTTCCTGACTGCATTGTTCCAACCCATTCCAGTTTAGCTGGATACGGTTGGTTGTCGTTAATTGTGGCCAACCTGTTGTCTGCTACTTCTCATCTCAAGGAGCGAGTTTGTGACAACATCTGCGATTCTGGAATGACTTTATGTTGATTACACATACTTAGATATTTACAATTACAAAAAAAATCGGTTGAACGGTGAAACTGCGACTACTGGAATTTTTTCAATTTGATAATATCTATTTTTGCCAAAATGAAATTCGTGGACGGTAGGGGAGTATAATAGTTGAAAAGGGAGTGAATCCTTCTCATGAATATTGTACATTTTTTAATTTTTAGGATCTTCTGATAAGTTTGCATTTTTGGATCTAATATTGGGAAATCGTAATTTTACGGAGCTAGAGCTTCGTGAAGAGGTTGACATTTTTTTGGTAGCGGTACGTATCCAAATATTTTTATTAAAATTATGTTGATCATAGAATGGAAATTTTTTTATCTCTGAGACAAAAGTAATCTAAATAGTTGAATCAATTCAATTTTATATTTCAGGGTACAGATACAACTGCTTCTACACTTTCTTGTGTTTTTACTATGCTAGGAATGTTTCAAGATGTACAGGTAAGAGAAAGATTCTATCCATATTTCTGAAAGTGAGTTTTTCTGGAATGAGAATCACTTTTGGGGTAGAATTTTTGACGGAGAAAACTGATATTTTTTCTTGATTACTGCAACGACATAAATTAGAGAGAAGGACAATATGTGCTCTCTTGGGAAGCTTTCCCAAGTAGCAATTTAAATTCTATAATGTCTGTATAAACAGCTACAAGATATATCTTATAGGATACTAAAATTCTTATAACGGTCTACAAAACAATTAAATGATCCTTATACAACTAAAAAGGGCTCATTGTTTAGTTGTATAACAGTTTTATTAAAAGTTTATACAACTCTTATATAACTGCTCAATACACATTTATACAACTTTTAAACGACTGTTTTATAATCATTTATACAGCTTCTATGAAATTATTTAATAGTGTGTCATGTAGTCACATCTATAAAATAGGACTGAAGCGGCACTATGAAGTTCTCACAAAATGGTTTTATAATGCAATATATTTTTTTATAATGCTGTTATTCCGAGCACATGGAAACATTTTGTCATCTAGCAGTTTATAAGAGCATTTCATTTTTCAGTGAAGAATATCAGAACCAAATTATATTTCAACTTGAACGTGCATCATACATTTCACTTGTAGAAATGGAGACTTAACAAAACGACTCGGGCCGCTTGGGCGGACATCGATAGTAAAAATTATAATTTCATTGGGATGGTTTAATACCACAAATTTTGATGCGCCGCAAATTTTACTGATAGATTATAGGTATATATTCGGCAAGAAAATGAAGCGCTTCAATTCTGGTTAAATTTCAAGTAAATACTTAAAAAATAATCATAAAATAGAATATCCTAAAATACTTTCATACAGTTCATATGGATATTCTTTCACAATATAATTCTCTAAATAATGATAAAGTCACACTTTTCAATAAAGTTTCATGTTTCCAACTCAATTGCTCATAATGGCGGCGACAGCGGTACAAGAATTGCTTATTTAAACATAGCGATTTATAAAACAACAATTTTATCCCAAAGAAATGCCTTAAGCAATATTTTATTGTAAAATGGAACGGTATACGATAACTGTTTTATAACGAAGAATATTTAGGCACTATACAACTAAAAAGTGTTTTATAATACAACGCAATTGAATGCTATACAATATCTATAATACAACATTATACAGCTTCAATAAGTTATATAGTATATCATAGAACTCTTATACAAAATGTATAAAAGTCTTATAAAATGCTATTTTTGATATTGTATAAACTTGCTTATAAGGTATTATATCATTTCAAAAGAAATGATCGTATAATCCGTTATAGGATATATTGGTAAAGTCACTATAGAATCATTTAATACAAGTTTCTTTAAAAAACAAAATTTAATAAAAACAGAAAGTCCTTAAAACAACGCTGTTCGACTGTTATACAACAATTCAGTCCTCTTAGAATTCCATTTTGCTAGTTGGGTTACTCCTACCCTCTCTTTCAAGAATCTAATCTAATCTAATCTAATCACATCGTACGTTTGTGACAGTGACGCTTTGTGTTCTATTGAAATTGTATAGTTTGCGTTTGGCAGAAGAGCTTTTGGACACCCTATAAATTAAATTGTAACGCTATAGGGAGTTCCTTTTGTACAAAAAATTAATGAACGTTTTTCAGCAAAAAGTGTTGGAGGAAATTTTGGATATTGTAGGACCTGATAGAAGAGTGCTTCCTTGTGATATGCCTGAAATGAAATATACAGAAAGAGTAATCAAGGAAAGTTTGAGATTATTTCCTGTTGCGGCTTTTTTCTTAAGAGCTATAGACGAAGATATTGATGCAGGTAAAATAAATTTGGAAATACTACATTTAACGGTATTCCTCAAACAATATTGATGTTTGCTGAGTTGAAGACAACTGTACTGTTTGTAACTAAAATTAATATTTTTTGACACCAACCAATTAAATTCAAGCACTTTGTCACTTTCAAAAACTATCAAGGAAATACAATCAGTACCGGGATTCTATTTTGCGATAGGCATGATCGTAACGGCCGACCAAAATTGACAATCAGCGATTCTAATTTCGATGTCTCGATTCAGTCGATAGGTATTGACCAGTCGTATTCGTTCACTTATTTTGAAACTTATGATCATGGAGACTCTATGATACTCGGCATTTTCTGACATATTCTGACTTGCGCATTCTAATTTCTGAAAAATACATTTTATGTTTTTTCTATCGATTTTTGGAAATATTTACGAAGATAATATCAAAATAATTCAAGAATTCTCATACAATAAACTATTATTCTTGTTACAGTTTTGCCTATTGTGAGAAAATGTCCTTTAATGGCAGAGCGAGCCCCAAAAAATTTACTCCTTTATTGACAACTAGTTGAGCAACGCAAGACAAACACGAAGGTTCAGAAAGTCTTGGTCTTGCTTATTCGATCTTGGACTTGCACAAATTTTTTTATTTTATTACTATTTAAATAATATTAAAAATAGATCAGCGTATTTTTTTTGTACGTTGCTTCTTGCGTATTTGGTCTTGGATTTGGTGTTGATAGCACAAAGATGGTCTTGGTCTTAAGAAAAAGCGAAACCAAGATTAAGACTGCAAGACAAAGACCAATTTTGGGGGTGGAGACTATTATCATTGACCAAGCACCAGAATTATTTTGCCCCGAGCGGAATAAGGTGCGAGGCTTAATAAATGTCTTCACTACCATAGTGTATATACAATTTTTTTCACTACTAGCCAATTTAAAACAAAAATTAAGAATAAATCACAAACGCACCACGAGAAGCGTTTACCCCGTCGTCTGACTGACAAGTATACTGTCAGTTTTCGATATATTATGAAAGTACTCGTTATGTCATCAGTCTTTTTAGGTTGAGCG
This sequence comes from Galerucella calmariensis, assembly GCA_910591675.1. NCBI lineage: Eukaryota > Metazoa > Arthropoda > Insecta > Coleoptera > Chrysomelidae > Galerucella > Galerucella calmariensis. The sequence continues at coordinate 24,120 of CAJUYG010002502.1, read as the reverse complement.
CGAATAATAAACTAATGGTATTTTTATAGAAATAATTTCATCTTGATACGTAATTTCAATCAGCAAATATGTTAAAGACAATCTCCTGAGTATACAAAATTATGTTTCGCAAGTTTTTGTTGAACTATTATCCCTGAATTCTCAAAATATTTGAGCTTGTTCATTATTGACCTAGGTTAATAATATAAAAAATTATTAATCACTATCAGAGAAATTCAACTTCTCAGATGGCTAGAAGAAGCTATAATTGTCGACTTGACAGCTAGAAATGGAAAAAACCTTTTTCAACTAACTTCACTTTGAAAGATCCGTATCAAAACTGCTGTCCAAGTACACTCGATGGCAATTCGATCATAAAATAGACTGGGATGATCTAATACGATCGAACTAAATATCGTATTCGACATGCAACGACGATAAAATCGTGTCGTGAAATAGAATCCCGCTGCAGTATTTTATCATTGTCAAATTTGACAGTTTGTGAGAGCGTACTTACTCCAACAGAAATGTATTCCCAAGTATTGGCTCCTTATCCAAATAGGCCTACTAAACAAACTATGAAAAAACAAAAATATTCACAAAGATTTCAAAAGTCATAAGAATTGTAGTGTTTGTGTTTCAGGTGACGTAGTTTTTCCAGCAGGAAGTGACGTGTATTTCGGTGTTGTTCATATTCATAGGAATCCGAAATACTGGACGGATCCACTGAAATTTGATCCCGATCGATTTTTGCCAGAGAATGTAGCAAAAAGACATCCCTGTACATACATTCCTTTCTCGTATGGACCGCGAAATTGTATAGGTGAGAAAATGAATACCGCAATAATAATAATCAATAAATGATATCCCTCCTTCAGACCTAAGAGATATTGAGTAACTCAAGTTTAGAGATTATGCAGACAAAATTTGAAGGGATAAAAAAGTTCCACAAGATGGTGAGATAATATACTGGGTGTTCCATTTAAAATTAAATTTTTGCTAATTGAAATGTCCTGAATTAATACTTATTCAAAAAATACCCCGGATCCCAAACGAAACTTCTCTGTTCAGATATTTTAACCATCCTTCACCTTCCTAACTACCAACTTATTAAGCTTAGCTGCTCATCACTGTTAACGTTTACCAGCCAGCATTTGTAGTGCACCAACTTTCGTCAAATATTTAGTTTCCGCTCCAACTTGGCAACGTCGCAATTTATGCGGAAAGAAAAGATAGGACTGGTTGTAGAGTTCGATGGTGAAAAAATATATAGGGTGCTCATTAAAAAAAGTAAACTTCATGTTTTCTTGCTTAGGCTGAACACCCGGTATATCTCAAAATATTTCAGAAATGTGTTTTGACGCAAATACAACAACTTTTAATTGGAACCTTTCTCTGTATTTTCTATCATATTTAAGTTATTGCACTTCCACACACTAATGGGCCACCCTGTATTGTTTGGCCATGAGAAATACTTAAATGTATTCGCATGTGAAATGTCAAATAAAATCAACTAGAATTGTGGCACAGGCCAGATTTTCTTTGGCATTAAGTAATTTTTGAACAGTAATTTTTACAAAATTAATCAGCAAGAACTGTGCACTATCTGTAATATAATGTAAGCATCAAACAGAAACGTTAGAATATGTATTTCTAACTTGTCCAATGTACACCTGTATAAGACCTTCAGAGTTTCGAAATTTCAATAAATTTCGCCTCATATATTAATAATCTGGATTTGAAAAATGTCAAGGTTTTCTTTCATTTACTTAATTTAAATTTCTTATAAATTAAGATCCTTCATAGAGGATAAGTAAAGATTTTAAAGACTTTAAATTTTTCTTTGACTATGTATTTATTTGTAAATTAATGAATTTTTCTCCACAGCAAAAGCTGGGTTTGTTAACATTGCTCTACCTATGCGAACTTAATTGGTATATTTTGATTGTAGGTGGGAAATACGCTATGATGAATATAAAAACGATTCTGGCAACTGTTCTAAGAAGATTCAAAATTTATACAGAATATAAATCTATTGAAGAAATCAAATTGAAAGTAAATTTGGTACTTAGAATGAAAGATGGACCTAAGGTTTGGGTAGAATCTCGTTAAATCTGACCCATTAGAATAATCAATTTTGGACGTTGTAAGATAACTATAGATAACTATAAAATGGTGTTTTATTTAATCACGTTCCTGTTAGCCGTTAGATTGATTGAAATGGCTTCAAACGTATTTAATTTGGAAGTTTATTACTCATTATCTGCGTTCGTTATTTGCGTCGGATCAATATTTTTAGTCTGAATCGTTCGTTTATTAGATCTAGAGGTAGAGGAGGTAAATCTGAACTGTTCAGTAATTCCGCTCAGATAGGAGGTTCTATTTTCTTAACAATTTGACTTATTGTTTGTATTTTTGTTTCACGATGAAAATGTTCTATGAAAATGTCATTAATTTTGATGATTTGTGGTTTCTGTATTGGGTGAATATGGGAAAAAACAATTTCGAGTGTTGATTAAACATTATTCTTTAAGTGGAAAAACAATTGAAGAACCGAGGAAAAATACTTAACTATTATCCTGAACGTGCTATGTCCCATCGTATGATTTGTGAGTGGTTCCCTTCCTTGAAAAGTAGGCACATGAACACGGAAGATGCTGAGCGTCCTGTACGTCTTTTACTGTAACTACTCCAGAAATGGTTGATAAAATCCGTTCCCTTGTACTTAGCTATCGTCGAATAAAGGTACCTACGTGTGATACCTAGCTAGTGAAATAAATGATACCTAGTGATACCTAGCTAGTGAAATAAATATTCCAACCGAATGGGTATGCAATATTTCGCATGAAAGATTACATATGAAAAATGTATGGGTGCCGCGATTGCTTAACGCTCATCTAAATCTCGCTCCCATTAAAAATTCAAACGAATGTTTGAATATCGTTAAACGTAACCCAAGTGAATTTTTCCGTCGATATGTCACAGTAGATGAAGCTTGGGTACATCATTATACCCCAGAAGCAAAAATACAGTCGAAACAATGGATTGCATCAGAGTAATATGCTCCCAAGAATGCAAAAGCCAATGAAGTCATGGCTAAAGTGTTTTGGGATTCCAAAGGTGAAATCTTCATTGATTTTTTAGAAAAACGGAAAACGATAATTGGCCAATATCATTACGATTTTCTGACACGTTTTGATGCTGAACTTGAGAAAAAACGACCGCATTTGTTGAAGAAAAGAGTTTTGCTCCATCACGACATTGCTCCTGTCCATTTGTCCGCTATTGTTGCAGAAATATTAGCAGAACTGCGTCGAGATTTATTGTCTCATTCGCCATATTCACCTATACTGTCTATTCTGTTTCCAATCTTAAAAAAATGGCTTGGAAATAAACAATGTATAACTATAAATGCTTATAGATGGCAACTTCAATTCAATCCTCAAGTAATAAATAAATATTTTTTTTAAAGTTAGTTTAAAACCTCATTGGTGCTACGTCAGAGATGTGCAGATGACCAAAACCGATACAACGCGGCAAAACCGCATGTATAGCAGTAAAGTTAACTCAACAACTGAACATGCTTCTAATTATCAGTTAATAGTTTTTACCGTGACGTTAAAAATTATCATAAATAAGCCTTTGTACCATATTGTATAAAAGGTTTATATATTCAACATATTCGCTTATTGTTATCTAGTTATCTTCTGTGAGTTCCTTGTGGCATTACTTATTCTTTTTCCCACGATCACTACCCAAAGTAGACTTTTGCACACTCAAATCTAACCGCAAAGTTGATGTTTTCCGCGATCTGTCATAATTGACACTATTTACGCTCTAGAGCGTACTTTTCCGCTCGCCTGTTTTCATTTACAATAAACTAAATAATTTAAACCTCATACATTGATATTATTTTGATTCAATACTACAGTGAAGGATTTATTTCTTAGTTCAAGATAAAAATTAATATTCACAACTTATTACAAATATAACGTTGATAAGATTGACAATTTTCTTGATCGTTTTTGCAGATTCCTATTTTCATAGTATTGATTTATACGGACAAGTTTACGTAGTAGAAATATAAAAGTCAGAAGGTAGGCAATGCATTATACACCTAGATGCAACAGTGATTGCATATTTAAGTACCTGCCTACTATTTTGTGGAAATAGTAGACTATGGAATTAATGAAACGTCATTGTAAGAATTTCTAATCCTTACAAAAGTATTGAGGCCAACCCTGGA
>CAJUYG010002502.1:0-15203 GCA_910591675.1 Galerucella calmariensis | reverse complement strand
CCCCCCCCCAGTATGTAAGAATTTCTAATCCTTACAAAAGTATTGAGGCCAACCCTGGACGTCCGAATATTCTAGACCGGTCATAAACGTATTTGTTTCCCGCGATTAGTCCCCTAGTCAGTCTTGAGCTCATCAACCGAGGAGTACGTCGCTTCAGACGTCTCCTCTTTTCATTTACCTTCCATTTGGAAATACCTATAATAATTCTTTTAATTTCAATTTAAAACTAAAGTGTACAGTTACCAGTGACTCATATATGTTTTGGATATTTTGTAAGTAATCCTATTTAATTGTAATCCTTCCAATTATCTTTGGCTTGCCGATAAAACTTTCTGGCGCCAATATCACTCAGCTGCAGAGTTGCCGTTCTTAGTGCTTCCAGCGGTTTTTTTCTATCACTCGTTTTTGTTGCCACCTATTTATGAACTTTAATATTTTATTCGCAAGTGACTGCCAATTGTCTTTCTTCTTAATACTTATTGTAACATCAGGTACTATTTAATTTGTTGTGTTAAACGGGGGAAAGAATTTGTGTAAAGAATTTGTAACGAACTTTTGTATCACCCTCTAGTGTGATCGATTTCCGAATGTATGGTTTTTATAGTGCCTTTCCTTAAGTCACACTAGTTGTAATATTAAATAAGGTACTACTTGAACCATTTGTTTTATTTCTTCTCATTTATAAATTTACAGCTTGCTTATAATAGTGTTACTTTTTTTACCTATTAAACTATTTGTGTTATCCCTCTGTAAGCTTAGCTGACATGGGTAACTAGGTCTTGAACCTCAATTCAAGTGGTCCTTCGTGTTTTCCTTCAACTCGAAGATTCTAAAATGTTAAAGATAAATCATGATCATATGCAGAACCAAGCCTCACTTTTCAACATATCCTCTCCATCTCTCATCCTTTAACAGTCATTATTTCATTTTTAGTTTATAAAAAAGTTGTCTGTTTATAAATAGCTATTTGAAAAATGGATAGTGACAGTGAATTTTCAAGCACACCTCCAGATATAGCAGATTTTGCTAAAAATATTACCCTTAATCTTCTGCCAACTAAATCCAGAGGTAAATACGAAAAACAATACAATATTTTCATGGATTGGTGCCGCTCAAAGAAAATTAAAAAATATTCGGAGAATGTATTGCTGACTTATTTTGGCGAAAAATCCAAAACTCTAAAATCTTCAACCTTGTGGTCACAATATTCGATGCTTCGAAGCACTTTGCAAGTAAAAAATGATATTAACATCAGTAAATACACTAAACTGATTGCATTTTTGAAGTTAGAAGCAGTGGGTTATAAAGCAAAGAAGTCACAAACATTCTCAAAGGAACAAGTGGAGACCTTTATTAGATTTGCACATGATGATGAACATTTGCTGAGAAAGGTACAAACGTATTACTATTTATTTTATTCTGATACAGAATTTCTCAGAATATTGTTTTTAGGTGATCTCAATCATGGGTATCGCTGGTGCATGCCGTAGGAATGAATTAGTCAAAATTGAATTAAAGGATATAGATGATAGAGAATCATTTCTAGTAGGTAGTCCGAATCCCCGATTCGAAAACGAATCAAAGTCGCACATTCGCAATAATTAATAGTGCCGAAGAAAATGCGATCGACTAATGTTCTATTATAGAAAATATTTTAATTTAAGACAGCAATGTCAAATTAAAAGTAATAACATTATTCAGCGCTTATTTTTACGATACTCCAAAGGTAAATGCTTCAATCAGGTGATTGGTATGAATACTGTGGGCAAAGTACCAAGCGAAATAGCCAGTTTCTTAAAATTGCCCGATAAACATTTATTTACTGGTCACTGCTTTCGACGAACGTCGGCGACAATATTAGTAAATGGTGGAGGCGACTTAATTCAGCTTAAAAAACATGGAGGGTGGAAGAGCAGTAATGTGGCTGAAGGATATATCGCCGAATCCATTAGCAATAAAATAGATACCTTCCAAAAAATTTCTGGGAACGCAGCAGTACTAACTAGCGAAGAACTTTCGATTCCTTCTATATCTGATATTGCAGAAAAAGATTCAGAAGATTTTACGCTACCTTCGACTTCTTCAGGTCCTGGGATAAATATTAAAAATTGCCAAAACTGTACATTCAACTTTAATATTGTAGGCAATAAATAAAAATAATAAGTAATTGTTACATGTTTTCAACATCACATTCTAATAAAGTGTACTTTTCATGTTTTTTTTTAATTATTTGCTTAAAAATAAGGTGATCGTAGAAAAAATCTTGTGTGCAATTCGAGCAGAAAGTGCGTTGCCCCTTTCGGCAGATTGCCCGCGCTCCGCTACGCGTCGCGCGGGCAACTCTGCCTCAAGCGGCAAAGTATCACTTTCCGCTCTTAATACACAAATAGCTATTTTCTCTTATTTTTCGGTCCCTATCTGACACAACGAAAAAAATATGACAACTAGACAATCAATAATATTTTGAAGTTTAAGACTTTGTTGTCAAATTTTATTAAGGTGCATTCATAGTAGATCACACCTCTGGAAGAGAGTATTCAGGAAAAGGTTATTGCCGATGCCGATAATAATACTTATATTGAAAGTGAAGGTATACGTTTGGATGATGAAGGGTTGGAGTATTTAAGACGATCTTCAAGAAATAATAAGGGGAAACCCTCCTGAGAAACTGTCCTACTTTACTTAAAGTGAAACAAATGATGATCCTAATACTTGGAACGAGATAATGGAATTACCAGAAAATGAAAAATTGAAATGGATAAATGCTATAGAAGATGAAATGGAATCATTCAGGAAGAAAGGCGTATGGACGCTGACCGAGCTACCTCCAAACAAAAGAGTTATAAAATGTAAGTGGATTTTCAAGACAAAAATCAATTCAAATGATGGAATAATGAAATATAAGGCTCGTTTAGTCGCAAAAGGTTACACACAAAAATATGGGGAGGACTATGATAGTACCTTCGCTCCGGTGATGAGACAAACGACTTTTCGAATACTGTTGTCATTTACAGCTGTTCGTAAATAAAAATCAGGCATTATGATATAAAAACCGCATATTTGAATGGTCTGTTGGATAAAGAGATTTATATGTCTTAGCCAGAAGATTATATAAATGAAAATGATTCCCATCTTGTATATAAACTCCACAAGGCAGTTTACGGTTTGAAGCAATCCGCGAAAGCATGGAGTGATACTATAAGCGGAAAACTTCTGGAATGTGGATTTGAACAGAGTAAAAATGATCAGTGCTTCTATATGAAAATAAAGAAAGAGACTATACTATATGTATTGATATACACTCACCGGCACGAAAAACGGAGCAGTTGAATTTTTTTTTAAACAAACTTCAAATTTTAATGCTTTGTAATGTTTTATTATTATAATATCTTACACACAAATAAAATAACATGTTTAAAATATTTTTTAACAACAATTGAACCTTTATTTGAAGTAAAAAAGTTTATTTGAGTTAAAATAATAAACCCCACAGATCTTATTACTTGGCCGTAAAGTGCAAGTGCATAGTTGGCCATAAATTTTGAGAAATGTGACAGATCCAACGTAACAGATACGTGTTAAATTTATGCTGCGTTTATTTAATCTAAAAAATATTATGTCTGTTAATCCCGAAACAGCGGCTGCTATTGTTGCGTTGCTTCAAGATGGGAGGAGTGAACGATATGTTGCCCGACAGTATAATGTATCAAATAGCACTGTGCACCGTATTTTTACACGTTTTTTGGAAACTGGAGCTTACGATAGACGACCTGGAACTGGTCCTCAACGCAGAACTAGCGCTCGTGATGATCGTTTTATCACCTTACAAAGTCTACGAAATCGTCATGCTACAGCTGTTGAAATCAGAAATCAACTTCAGTACGTCCGGCAAACTAATGTAAGCGAGCGGAGAGTTAGGCGAAGACTCAGGGAAGCCAACCTAACCAGTCATAGACCTGCGACAGGACCAGAACGTCTTAGGCATTATCGTGTTGCACGACTTCAGTTCGCCAGAATTAATGAGCACTGGGGTGAAAATGAATGGGGGCACGTTTTATTTACTAACGAGTCCAGATTTAGCTTACGGTCTCCAGATGGCCGTGAGAGAGTATGGCGGAGGCCACAGGAGCGTTTTGCTGAATGTACCTTCAGCCCTAGGGTAGGATATCAACGGGGATCCGTTATGGTGTAGGCCGGAATTTCTCTGAAGGCACACACAGAATTGTACATCCTTCCAAGAGGCTCCTTAACTGCTGCCAGGTACATTGAGGACGTTCTCCAAAATTTTGTTGTTCCTTATGTTGATTTTATTGGAAATGACTTTCTTCTTATGCATGATAACGCAAGACCTCATACTGCGAGAATCACTCAACAATATTTAAACGAGGTAAACATTCCTGTTATGAGCTGGCCAGCGTTAAGCACAGATACCAACCCCATAGAACATGTTTGGAACATGCTTGGGCGAAGAATGCGAAGTCGTGTTCCTGCTCCTTTAACTTTAAATCAGCTGAGACAAGCTCTTTTAGAGGAATGGGAACTTATTCCACAAGCGGACATTGGGCACTTGATTTTAGGCATGCCAAGAAGGATACAGGCATTAATTCGAGCACGTGGGGGCAACACCCGTTATAAATAATGCGGCTCCAAAGTTTCGGATAGCAAGTCGTTTCAGTTTTGAATAATTTAAAGTCGTTATGACACATCAAAAATTTATTTTCGTTCTGGTTTTTTAAATTATTACAAAAAGTTTTTTGTTCTCGTTTTTTAAATTGTTAGGAACACTTTTTTTTCTTTAAATAAAGGTTCAATTGTTGTTAAAAAATATATTAAACATGTTATTTTATTTGTGTGTAAGATATTATAATAATAAAACATCACAAAGCATTAACATTTGAAGTTTGTTTAAAAAAATTCAACTGCTCCGTTTTTCGTGCCGGTGAGTGTATGTTGATGATTTGTGTATATGTCATGAAAATGAAGAAGTGATACAATAGATTGGAGATAAACTCAATGAGAGTTTTGAAACGGTAAACTTAGGAAATATTTCATCATTTTTGGGGATCAGGTTTCAAAGAACTGAAGATGGAACCTTTCTACTGGATCTAAAATCAAAAACTGATATCCTTCTCAAAGAAAATGGATTGGAAAATACCTCATGTGTAGCTACTCCAATGGATACAGAATACCCCCAACTCGATACAAATTCCCATTTATCACCCAATAATGAAAAATATAGAAGAGCAGTGGGGGCACTGCTATATGTTTCAACTACAACCCGTCCGGATATATTTCTTGCTGTGGGATATTTGTGCAGGCGAGTAAGTCAGCTAAGTCAGAAGGATTAGGATGCAGTCAAGAGAGTGCTCAAATACCTGAAGGGTACAAGTAAAGATAAACTGAAATTTTGTTCAAATACTGAATTGTCTCTGAACGGATATGTTGATTCCGATTGGGCAGGCGATGTCTTTGATAGGAAATCTACAGCCGGTTTCATATTATTTCTTGGGAATAATCCTATATTATGTTTGTTTTTTAATTGAACAGTTTAACATTCGATAAACTTTTGTTTATCATGTGAAACTTCTTCTCTAACATACCTATTTTATTTTTGAATTATTGATGAATTTGCGTCTTTCATATGTTAGTGTAAGCTTTATTTCTATGTTATATTTGAGACCAAGAATTCTAGCTTCCCTCCTGATTTGGACCATTTTTGATAGCGTCTTTCCAATTTTAGTAGTTTTTGTTTGTATTATTTCTCACTCTTCATTTTGTAATTTTGGTACAAAACGCCAATTAAATTGCTAACAATAGATTCCGTCAGTATCTGATAGTTGAAACTGAATGTCATTCAAACTATTTGAAACTAAATACAATATTACAGTGTACATATATACAGGGTGTTTCAAAAAAAGGTAACACCGTCTCTAGGATAGGTAAAAAACAGAAAAATAATTGGGGTTGGCTTAGTGAAATTTTTTTCTAACGCCATCCGTTTTCAAGATAAAGGGCGTTGAAGAAAATGAAAAATTACACATTTCTTACGATTTTGCCGAAACTACTGGCACCATTGCAATGAAATTTTATACGAAAATGTTTTGGAAGCTGATATATCCCATGAATTTGTTTTATCTAACTCTCATAGAGGGCGCTAGTTACACGATTCATACAACGTATTATTCAACATAACTTTTTTAAGGGTAGAATTATTAGTCAAAACTCCAAGTGAACATAAACATCGTTTAATTTTACACCAAAAAGGTACTCTTGGTAAAACTCGATATTATGTACCGTTTTCGGAATATTTTGATTTGAAAATTATGAAGTAATAATCGCTCCTGGTATAAACTAATGATAAAGTTCGCTTTTCTCTAAGTTTGCCATGTAAAATTGACATTTATTGATTGTTATGACAATAAGTCAACAATAAATAGAGTTTTGTTATTTGTAAAATTAGATATTGTTAAACAAAATGTACTCAAATGTTGAATACACCGACATGTTATTAACTTTAGGCGAGTGTTTAGGAAACTCTAGTGCAGCTTTTACGCGTTATGCAGAAAAGTTTCCTAGAAGAAACTTACCAAGTAAAAAAACATTTAGAGCAGTTGAACGACGTTGTCGAGAAACTGGGAATGTAAGACCAAAGAAAATAAATTCAGGTAGACCAAGAACAACAAGAACAATTAATAAAGAAAATATTATTTTAAATTTAGTTGATCAAAATCCAACATTAAGTGTAAGGAATATGGCAAGACAAACAAATACATCTTCTTCAACTACTTGGCGGATACTTAAAGAGCAGCAGCTACATCCTTACCATTACAGACAAGTTCAAGAACTCTTGCCGGACGATCTACCGGTTAGAGTCGATTTTTGTGAAACATTGCGAGAAAGGACAGCCCTCAATCCAAATTTTTTAAAATGTATTCTTTTTACGGACGAGGCCACCTTTACGCGACAAGGTATGTTCAACTCCCATAACGCACACTACTGGTGTGATGAGAATCCACAAGCCAAAAGGGTATCACATTACCAACACTCATTTAAAGTTAACGTTTGGGCAGCAACTTTAGGTAACAGATTAATAGGTTATCATATTCTACCTGGAAATTTAAGTGGTGATATGTAACTTGATTTTTTAAATAATCACTTATTTGAGATATTAGAAGATTTATCGATAAATGAGCGAACATCATTATTTTTTATGCATGATGGAGCTCCACCGCACTTTGATAGAAGGTGTCGTAATTGGTTGAGTAACAATTTTCGGAATCGATGGATTGGTAGAGGTGCAGAAGCTCCGATTCATTGGCCTCCTCGGTCATGCGATTTTAATCCTTTGGACTACACAGTCTGGTCGTATATTAAGGAAAAAGTCTATGCTGCAGAGGTAAATTCTCGTCAAGAATTAATAGACAGAATTAAACGTCACTTTAATGACATCATAGATGATCCCCAACCGTTAAGAAGAAACCGCTTGCGTTACTCATTTATTCAAACTTTTCGATGCAAAAAATACTATTTTTTTTATCACTGGAATTTGTTGTTTAAAGGAATACAAATAGGTATATACCTTTGTTTTGCTGATTGTATAATTATTTTATGTATTTTTTTTATCTGGTTCTGAAGTACTAGTACTAACCCGAGATAACTCGTCATTTTGGAATTTGGCGCATATTCACGAAATATTACTAAGTGAAACTCAAACATCTACCAAGTGAAATAATATATTGATATAAAACATACAAAATCAGGTTATAATAAATCAAATTATGCAGTATGATAGTCCTTGAAACACGGTACTACGCATAAGCCTACATCACAAACGCTGCAACAATAGCGACTCTCCCTTCTTATAGGTTTTCCGCAATTATCCCGTTTTCGGGAACACATTACGCATCTTCGAGTTGGACACTGTTTTTTTTCAGTGGCGGGAACATAATCCGGGTAGTGCCCTTTTGACATTCGAAGAGGATTTGGCGATTTACTTGGACGGCCAGAAGTGGAAGGAAGCAAGTTGGGGTGGTACTTCTCGAACATTTCCTTTATAAGGCATAGTCTATATTGTAAGGGAGACTTTACACCACCACATTTTTTGTAAAGAATGTAGGAATTCCAAAGGGCTAATTCTAAAAGGTGGAAAAATATTTTTTTGTAATACTTTTTTCCACGCTTTCGAGTAACTGGATAGTCTGACAAATGCTGATCTACCTTATCTACTCCACCCATTGTATAATTGTAATCAATTACCAATATTGGCTTAGTTCTGTCCTTTCCTCTTTTTTCATACGTCTTTGTTTCTATGTTATGTATTGTAGACAGAAGAGTAACATCCTTCTTATCTCTCCAACGCATAATCAAAACTTTACCCCTCTGGAAAGCTACTATTTCTCCGGCTTTCAATTTTTTACTTCTGAAAGCAGGAGGAATTTCCTTTCGATTAGTTTTCATAGTACCATACGTGTCAGTCTTGTTAGAAATCAAAATATCTGCTAATTCTGGTGACGTGTAAAAGTTGTCGGTAGTGAGGCAGTATCCTTTGCATAGTAAGGGCTTCATCAGTGACAGGACAACCTGAGAACCCATCGGTAAGTTTTGATAATCCGCATCAAAATTGGTACCTTTACCAGTATATATTATGAAGCCCCAAACGTATCCACTTTTTGACTCACATAGCATGTAAGACTTTATTCCGAACCGGGCCCGTTTCAAAGGTATGTATTGCACCCAGCCTAACCTGCCCTTATATAAAAGAAGACTCTCGTCGATTGTTACATCCCTCTCTGGAGTATAGAGACTTGAAAATTTTTGAGACAATTTCGAATATACAGGCCATATTTTATTCAACTTTGGGTTCGGGTGATTTTCAGCATCATAAACTGCATTATTTGAAAAATGCAAGTACTGTTTTATTGCTATAAATCTTTTATACGACATGGCTTGTCGAAAAAAGGGCGTATCAAGAATATGGTTTTTGGTCCAGTAGTCTTGAAGGCATGGTTTCTTTACGACACTTTGTAAAATATTGAGTGCCAAAAAGATACGAATTTCATCACTTGTTACATACCTCCACTGATTTGTCGGGTTAATACCTGACCTAACTTGCTCAGCATATGTATTTGTTTGAACAGCAATTTCGTTTACTAATTCATCGTCAAAAAATGCATTGAAAAACGCCAACATATTCTCTAATTCTTGAAAGTCCACATTAGGAGAAATTCCAGGTGTTCCTAAAATATAATTTTCTAATAGCATTGATTGTACACACGAATTATTGAATAATATTACCCATAAAAGGATACCGAGGAGGAGCAGGCCCAACCGGCAACTTCGCGTCAACCTCCATCCACACCCTGGCTTGTAACAAATCATCAGGATTCTCACCATCAGAATAGTCAGATAACTCGCTCTCCGAAGAACTGCTTCCCGACTCTTCTAACTGATCATCGGGCACAAAATCGTCTCCACTCGATTGTGAATCGGAATCATATTCCATTTTCAAATATCAATAAAGTACGCCAAAATTCTCTGGCAAACAGAATCTAAACGTAAACAATGCCCAGAAAAACACCACTATCGCAACAGTGCACAACAGCGACTAGGAGACTAGCCTGACTGATTCGTTACAGCACGTACGGGTTCTATCGAATGCCTCCCCTCCCTTTCCGTTCGCTGCCGCTGAAAACACCAGATTTATATGGGTGACAAGTTATTTCGGCGTAGTACTTGATGTTACAACGGCAAGCCACGAGAAATATCGGCTTAGAATTATTCGAAATGACATGAGACGACTGAGACGAGTTTACTCGTCATTGTACAAACCTGTATAAAAAGTCATGACGACATAACTCGGCATAAAACGGCAAGCGGTTAATGGATTCTTTAGAAAAAAGGATAGACTTGTGTATTCGTGAAAACGGAGGACATTTTGAACATTTACTCTAATTGAATTTTATGTTATATTCTTTGTCTTTATTTTAATTTTCTTATTGTAAGTTTTTTTAATTAATAAATTTATCATTAACTGATACGAGGAGCGGTTATTACTTCATAATTTTCAAATCAAAATATTCCGAAAACGGTACATAATATCGAGTTTTACCAAGAGTACCTTTTTGGTGTAGAATTAAACGATGTTTATGTTCACTTGGAGTTTTCACTAATAATTCTACCCTAAAAAAAGTTATGTTGAATAATACGTTGTATGAATCGTGTAACTAGCGCCATCTATGAGAGTTAGTTATAAAAACAAATTCATGGGATATATCAGCTTCCAAAACATATTCGTATAAAATTTCATTACAATGGTGCCAGTAGTTTCGGCAAAATCGTAAGAAATGTGTAATTTTTTATTTTCTTCAACGCCCTTTATCTTGAAAACGGATGGCGTTAGAAAAAAATTTTACGAAGCCAACCCCAATTATTTTTCTGTTTTTTACCTATCCTAGAGACGGTGTTACCTTTTTTTGAAACACCCTGTATATAAAACTTTAGGATAACTTTCTTTCTATTTGATTTTTATGTAACCCATTTTACCGACTATTTTTCAGAATTATGGAGATCACAATTTATAGAATATTCCACATAATGCACCACTTGGAATTTACTTGGAATTGGTATCCACTAAGTAGGAAGTTTGATAAACTTTTGGAAACTTTCAAAAATTTCACAGGGGCGGTGAGGGATCATTTTAATAATAACATCAAGTTACTTTTTATCATGTTAACTGTCAACTTTTAGGTGATTAGAAAGAAGCTGGAGGTTTGTAATAACAAACAAAGCTCAGTAGATTGATTTGCTTCCACAAAGGAAAGAGGTTAGTCATGATCTGTTAAAATTTGACACCCAGTTCAATAGCCGTTCTCCCCTTTGGTGATTATTAGCGAATATTGACTTTCATTAGTTCCCCATACATCTGTTCTCTATGCTGTGTATAATTTTGACACTCAAAGAAAATGTGATCCAAATCACACATACACATGTTGGCTTCATTATTTTAAATGGCTGCCATTTAAAATAATTAAACCTACACCTGCCAAGGGATACCGGTCAATAATTATTCAATGTTTTTTATATATCTGTATATTATGTTTTCAACAAATTAAACAGCGTGACAAAAATCCTTGAAATTTTAATATATTGTTGCTGGATAGCAATTATTCCATATTTTTTCATCCGTTTTTTAACACTTTACCAAACAGATGTTACAAAGTTCGTAGCTGCCAACAATTTAAAATAAGACTTTAACTCAGGTAAAAAATCAGATATTAATTTAAAAAAATATTTACTGTGGTCTAGTTAACGAGTTTAAAAACGGCTCACAATTACAATAATAATAATAATAATCTCTCGTGGGAAGTGGAGGTCACCTATCGGGCCCCTTTCACATGTTGTGGATAGAGGAAGGCGTAGAGCTCTTGGATATAAAAGGTATCTGGGAAATTAAATACCTCGGATCGAACCAAAACCAGTTAGTTCCAGGACACGACGGTCTCCAAGTGATGAGCGGTACTCCTAATCTCCATGTAAGGGGCGGCTGAATCATCACCTGGCAGTAGGTCTAAAATGCGACAATTACGATGTCAAATTGTAAAAGTAGTTCACTCCAGGTGTGTAGAGCTAAATGCTCAGATTCCCACACTGCTAGTAGGTATACCTAGTACCTAGTACATCAGCAATAATTCAAATTCCGATACCTCAAAACTCAGGAGTCGTCATGGATGAATCGACATTGCATCACCTTAAACTCTCTCCACGTATTTGGCCCTATCCTATTACAACTTATGGAAATGAGAGATGCAAGAGTAGGGTTATTTATGCTGCAGAACAGCCTAAGCAACAGAAAAGTAAGACTAGGAGTCACATCCATTAATGACATCTGGAGTGGAGAAAAGACTAGCGAGACCAAAGCAGACTCACGGTACCCCTAGGTGAAGCCTGGTACACAGGCGGATTAAATACAAGGAAAGGTACAGGAGTAGGAACGTGAAATTGAAAAAACAAGCTGCTCCTTCAAATAATAAAAAACCCGAATCCATTGTGATATTAGGAGAATAGGTAATACTTTATGTGCTGAGTGGGGAACGTTTGTCTGATGAACGTAGCGAATCAGATAATCTATAAGAAGCAGATAAAGTGTGTGATAACGTTCTTATTCTCCAAATATTATATACTGTTTCTTTTTCAAACGAGCATAATTTTGATTCGAGATTAAACAATGAAAGGAACAGAATTTTTTAATAAAGTTAACAAGATTTAATTTTTAACTCATTTCACTGTATATTCCTTTTTTGGTATCTTTATCATTGAAATCTATCAAGTCTATATTTGGAACTAACTAATTATTGATTATTCCATAGGTTTAAGAAATTGTTGAGTTTTGGAGCCATCAGTGTAGTCGTTGATTGTACAAGTTACTGGCGTATATTATCGCAGCCAGCTAGCTTAATTAGCCGTTCAATCAACAGCCTATCCTCCTTATTTCAAACATAGCCGCTCAACTAAAGGCCTGAATGATATTAAGCTGTAGCGTTTGTTACAACATTAATAAACTGGCTTGTTGATGTTTAGGCATTTCGAACCATAAAACTAATGTAGCTCTCTTTACCGACATGTTCACATTTATAAAAGTATAATCTGTCAATCATAACCTGATTTTGGTTAATCTCTCAAGAAGGGGAAGGAAACATAGCCAATCCATTCGCCCTTCCCCTTAAGTATAGCTTCTTCAATCATTTTCCTTGACCTCCTCGATAAATCAACCAATGATATGCTTCGACCAAGAAAAAAAGGGGTTATTATTTTGAAGACAATGACAGTTTACTAATGGCCGTTTGCATGGAGAGTTTAAAATTTAAGGGTCGCTCAGTTAGAGTTCAGTTGCACCAATGTTTTTGTTCTGCTTCTTAGCTAAGTGTTTAATTGTCAACCTCGCTATTTAAGTTAAATTTTATTCATTACTCTATGGTTTCTAGTGACTTTTTGTTTTTGTGGTTTGAAAGAACGTATTAAAAGCTGTTAAAAGTCAATTCTTTGAAAATCAAAGGATTTCATTTTTGTTTTTTAAATAAGAAAATTGTTTATAATGGAAAACACAGTAACAAATAAGAAAAAAAATCAGATCGGCAAATTATACAGTTTGGAAAAAAGAATTGCTAATATCCTCAGCTGCAAAATACAAAGATAGAGAAAATAAGAAAACTGATTGCCTGCCTGGGGGCCTATTCTCGAATGTCGAATGACATTTGTCGTATTTGACATATGTCGATAGAAATTGTCGCACAACATTGGCATCTGGCATTCTCAAATGGGTTCGACATCTGAGTCGCATGAGATAAATTTTGTCGAATAACATGAACTGGCAACACCGAAATTTCGATATTATATCGTGTTCCATGCCACTTCTCTTGTAAAGTTGTGAAATAATGAAATGACAGTAGTAGTTATATGATCTGTGATGACAGTAATGATTTGGTTATTTGTTAGAAGTTGGAATGTACAATGTACTTACTCGAATGTAGAACAAGAATAACAAGATAAACATGTAAAGTGGAACCAAAAAAAATTATTGCACCCAAAACCAAAAACGAACATTAATAAATTTAATGCAAGAAAAAGAAAATGAGCCTTTTTTATCTGAAATATACATTTCTTGATTTTCTAAATTTTCAATAGCAATTAATAAAGCTGCCATTTTCTCTCTACGAAAATTTTTTGACAGCTCCAATAACCAATAAAATTTCCTTATTTTTTATCATATGAACAATTTCACCCAATCATGTCAACATTACACTGATAACAGACCATGGGCTGTTTTCACGTTGCTATGGACACATACCTATTGATTTATTTCGATTTTGAAGTTTCAAATATTCACGAAATGTCACGATTTGGTTGTAATTCTATAATTGGTGAAAAATTTTCTATCCGAATATATAACCCTCGGACATTGATAAATGCTCAAAAATTTTATGACAACTTTCTCAAGCTTGCTGCTTGTAGGCAACAAGCTTTCGAAATCTGTCATAAAATTTTTTCGAACAATTATCAATGTCCTTGGGTTATTACTACTGAAAATTTCTGAAACAGAACCTAACAAAAGTATTAAACAATGTTTTGAGTGTTTTCACTTTTGACATGTATAACATCAACCTATAAATTTCGCAAGTAATGAAATTCTCGCATTCGACATAAATTGTCGACTGCCTTTGACCATTCTACAATTTGTCTATCAAAAATTTGCGAAGGCGACATTTGAGAATAAGAATATTCAGATTTTATTCGACAAAGATGCTCCAAAGAATCTTCTAGCATTTCCACGATTTGTAAGACAGTTGGCAAGGTCAATAAAAACCTTTGGAAATAGTTATTCATGTATTAAGAGCGAAAAGTGAGGAATTATTGTTCGAAAGCTTGATTGTACTGTTGCTCATTAAACTTTGGAAAATACTATAAAACTTGTTTGCGCCGATGCCATATTAACAGTTTGGAGAGTTTCGGTGGTAGGTGGAAGTAGGTGGAAGTAGGTGGAAATACATTGAAATGAACAGACTACTACTACTATATAAAGGGAGACTTTATTCAACATTTATTTATTGATGTAAAGTGGTAACTGATCGCAATTTTAATAAAATTTGCAGTAGATAAACATAGGTGTTGTGCAGTTGCAGTTGAATTTTCACATATTTACTATGAGTACAATTGATCCTTACTCTAAAAATGTCAGCATTGGTGAGTATTTTAAAGAATGGATAAAACAGGAAGTTTATCAATGAAGGTTTCCTATTAAAATATAATAGCTGAATATTGCATGATTAATTTTTCATTTAGAACTACTTAAGAAATCTCCAGTTTGAAAATTTTACAGTTCCATTCCAATTTTAATTTTTTCCAGAATATCTACGAAAGTAAAAGTATTTTCACATATGCAATCTACTTCCCATAAAATTTTATATAATAACATCCGACATTACTTCCAGGTAAAGAAATGATCGCAATAACAGTAGCTTTTAACATACAGTGATGGGCAAATGTGTGGAACCAAGTAAATATCTCTGGAATTATTAGAAATATCAAAATGAAATTTGTAAGGTGAATACTACAGTAGATTGCCTATTTGTTTTCATATTTTTTAACAATTTTGAACTTCCGGTTTTACCGGAAGTAATGTCGATTTTAAAATTTGCAATGGAACACCC
>CAJUYG010002501.1:0-28610 GCA_910591675.1 Galerucella calmariensis | reverse complement strand
CAAAATTCATTGAGATGCATTAAAATTCATTAAAATTAATCAAAATTCATTGAAATTCATGATCAAAAATTTATTAAAAATACTTATAGATTATAAACAACTAATCTACTGCATTAAAATTCATCTAGATTAATCAAAATTCATTAAAACTCATCAAAAGTCAATGGAATTGATTTAAATTCATAAATACTCACATGTATTCTAAAAAAAACTCATTGAGATGCATTTAATTCATCAAGATTAAAATTCATTAAAACCTATCAAGATTCATTGAAATTGATTTAAATTCATAAAAATTCACATGGATTCTGAATAAAGTCATCAAAATTCATTAAAACCTATTAAGATTCCTTGAAATTGATCTAAATTTCCCATTTAAACTCACCTAAATTCAATAAGCTTCATTCAGGATTCTTAAAAATACAATAAAACTCATTAAAAGTCACTAAAATTAAAAACAATCATTTATGGAGTCGAAAAACCCCGTTTATTAACAGACTCATATCAACGTATCTTAATATAACATCACTATGAATAGATAGAGTGAAATTGACATCGAATACAGCACGAAAAGCCATCAAACAACCGTTCAAGGCATTTTCCAGGTAACATTTCAAGTCACCTCTCGCCAAAGATGAAACCATATAAATTTTTACGATAATGTCGCCCGTGTTCTAGTCGTTTAGATACAAATATTAAATTCTTCGGACTTTTCAGAATGTAAAGGAGGTCGATAGAAGTGAAAGAGAGCTGAAAGGATCAATTTTTTGTTTAAAATATTTTTTTCCGAATAAAAATAACCGCGTTAGAGTTTGATGTGGAATCGATATATATAGTTCGGTGGGAAACTTCGAAGGTCGTTCGATCGTGGAAATAGAAAAAGTATGTGGACAGTGAACTGTTAACGCTATGGGACATTTCGAAAGGGTTACTTCACCACAACACAGCATTCCGCTTTGCCCTCGTTCCACACGACAAAGTGCACCCTGCAGATATTTGATCAACTACCTAAAAGCCCGTTCAAATTAGAGATATTATTAAACATTTTTCATTGTGACAGAGAGTTGGAGTAATTTTTCTTTTGTCGACAATACCTAGGTCTAATCTGGTGAAAAACTGTAAAGAATCGCTTAACAAGCTGGCTAGAGACAACAAAGTGTCTCTAATATGGGGCAGGGACTTGAGGGGATAGCAGTGAATGAGATGGCTGACCACCTATGTATGTATGTATTTTGGGGTGACATTCACTGAGACCTAAAAGATCTATTGTGTCCCCTTATTCTACTTAGTTTCTGAGGAGAGTCTCAAAAACTAGTAGTTCCTTTAGTCCTATTTCCAGGAGGAATTTTAGGATATCTGCAGGCTTCAACTTGGGTAAATGTTCCTCTTCTATCCAGTAGTCTGTGCTCTAGGATTCTGAAGTGCTGTGCAGTTGGAGAGTATGTGGATGGAGGTTTCTTCTTCCATGCCACAAAATCTACATTCTTCTTCCTCCAGTATTTTGAGCTTTTTCAGGTGCCCATTCAGTCGACAATGTCCCGTTAGGATCTCCCTGTTAAAACTCTTAGCGCAGTTTTACTTTGACTTATGCATTCATTTGATCTCAACAGGTTGTAGTCACCCAGAAGAGTCTTTGATTGTATAAGCCCTACTAGATCTTTCCAATGGTCAGATCTTCTCTTTTTCTCGGCTTTACCTATTTCTTCCAATATTACATTGGGGCTGATTCCGCAAAAGGGTTCAGGCCCCCAGAAAGGTTTTTCAGTCCCCCTCTTTGCTAGTTCATCTGCTATTTCATTTCCTTCTATTCCAGGGTGTCCTGGAATCCATATTGTTCTCGCCTAGTTCATTGAGTTTGTCTAGGCTCTCCCGCACCATTTTGGAACTGATTACACATGAGATCAGTGCTTTAATAGCTGCTTGACTATCCGACATCATGAAAATCCTTTGTCTTCCGTAGCCTTTATCAATATTGAACTGGGCGCACTTTCTTATGGGGTTTTTCCCAAGCTTTCAGAATGTTTGGTTCCTGGCCCGACCACTCCTATCCCAGTTCCTTCTATTGCTTTTGAGCCGTCTGTGTACCATTGAATGGCATTCTTTCCAAGTCTGGTAATGGTATTTGGGTCCCATTCCTTCTTGTTGCTCAATTCCGTAACGATTTTTTTTGATAAGTTATACCTTTTCATCATACCGTCTAGTGGCATGTCCCAGGTTGTCTGATTTCTAAGAAGTGAGGAGGTGATTTTTTTTTTATTCCTTCACTACTTAGTCTGTATCTTGTTTTTTTGGAACACCTTCCACCACCATATATGCTCATCACAATTTAATAGAAAATAATTATCTCACGGATTTCAAGGATTAATTTTAACAGTAATTCTAGGAATTTATTCCACAATTTTACAAGGTTATGAATATATTGAAGTACATTTTGCTATTTCAGACTCTGTATATGGATCTTCTTTTTTTATAGCAACAGGATTTCATGGTCTTCATGTTATTATTAGAACAACATTCTTATTAATTTGTACAATTCGACAATATTTTAATCATTTCTCATCAATTCGGGTTAGGTTGAAAATCACTTCCATGGCTGCCGTTGGGCATGTTCTCATTGCTCCTGTAATGACAGACCACCTAGGTCAGGAACCGTTTATCTCTGGAAGAGACCGTTTATCTCTGGGAGAGACTCGGACAGAAGCACTTTGGAGTGGAAATAACAAAACCATTACAACTACTGAAGATCCCTCCAGATAAACTGGTGGCCTATATAGAAGACGGGAAGCTTCTGGAATGGAAGTAGGTAGATAACATTGGTAATGGTACAAAGATTCAGTTCAAGTGCCCAACCCAAGCGTATGCATGAATGAATGAACAATGCCTATTGAAATATGTATCAGTGAATCTTTCATTGCCTAAGCTCTACTAGATCTTTCCAATGTTCAGATCTTCTTCTTTTTCTCGGCTTTATTTCTATTCCTTCCAATATTAGATTGTAGCTGATTCTGCAAAAGAGTTCCAGAGTCCCCAAAAGGGTGTTTGCTGGGTCTGCTATTCCATATCCTTATTATCCAGTGTATCCTGGACAAGGTGACCATACTGCTTTTGCCTAGTTCATTGAGTATGCCTAGGCATTCCCACACCATTTTGGAACTGATTACACGACAGCTCAGTGCTTTAACGGCTGATTCTTTGACTTTATCAATATTGGAATGAGCAAAGTTCCTTATGGCGTGCCTTGTTAATGGGAACTTCTGAACCGGCACTTATAAACGGTGTAACAACACAAATATTATCACAAAGCATCGGCGTCTGCTGAATTTGACCACCACGCGGTAAGATTTACCAGAATAGATCAATCGAATTGTTACAATATCCCCTGAGATTCTAGCTGCTAACAAGAAGATACCTGCCGGCTACGAATAAACGATTGTACCTTGTCATTAATTTAGGAAAACCCTTCTGGCTATATTCCGAGTGGGTTAATGACTATTACAGAGACATTGACGATGCCGAGGCCCTTTGTCGAGCGTCTAGTGAAGCTTTCCTTAGCTGGAAGTCTGTATTCAATTAGTTGCCTTTGTTGCGTCAATTTCTATCCAATATGGTCCCGTGCGTTTCTTCTTCTTTTTTTTACTCGTAAACTGTAATTGGACTTGTTATACAAAGTTCGCAATTTAAATTGATAGGGGAGATAGTTAGTGGATGAGTTATAGTTGGAAATAAGTTTCTTTATGTCTGTAAAGGACGTTTTTGTTTAATTTATATGGAGTGTCATCAAGTTTGCGTTTTAAATATTGAAAAATATACAATTTTCGTGATAAATATCATCAATTTCAATCACCCCTTCTATCTCCAAGTTCTGGAAATAGCCGGTATATTGAAAATTAATGAGTCAAAAATATTAAACAAATGGGATCAACTCTAACAGTTCATGAAGTTACAGATCACGTAACAAGGTTCTGAATAGCGTGAGCTTTAACATTTAAATACAAAATGTCGCTTGAATGCTTTTATTCTTATTCAGACTATCCCAGGCTATTCCAGACACCGAAAGACGAACGCCCAGTTGTGACAGAAAAGGTCATCGAAATTTATTATCATTAGACGTCATATTTTATGAAATATTACTTTGTAAAGTTGGAGTTGGAAAGGTTTTTGTAAAAGGAGCAGTTATTTTTTATTAGAGAAGAAAGTAAGTGAAGGAATTGAAGTTGGTCGAAATAAACAGAAGATGCGCTAAAAGATGAAACAAAACTTTCAAAGCTCGAAATAAATACACCTGCTGATAAAAAGAATGTTCTGTGTAGTAAAAACACTGTGAAAATCTAAGAAGCAACACGAATTATGTAATATATTTTTACCAACGACCCCCCCTGTAATCAGTCAATAACACACAGTCGGTATCAATGTAATGACGTCTATTACGCACTGTAAAAAAAACGCACAGCTGTAAAGTAAATCGCACGGCTTCCCTAGCAACATCCTAGCAACTGTCAATAGACGTCTCCATTTTATTCAAAATTTACTATTTGAAAACATTAGATATGGCCACGTTTAACTATGAAAAGCCAAAAGGGCTATGTATATGTATTGATTATAATTGAAAAATGGAGTTTCGATTATCAACAATATATTAATAATGATTAAACGTTAGTTCTTTAATGTGCTTCTTTCATTGGTAATAGAGTAATAGAGATGGAGTTTACCAAGCACCTCTTATTATGTAACTGTTATTTCTTATGCTTCTTATAAAAAATACAAGTACAAGTAGGTCATAGGTAAAGTATAGTACGTAACTCGTGTTGTAGAGCATTTTACGCACTCACGGAATTACGTGCGTAACTTTTCCATTCGTGCGTAAAATGCTCCTTACCACACACGTTACGTAATATACTATTATTCACAACCATATAATATGCAATGCTGTCATTACTAACGACATTGGAGATTAGAAAGTGTCATATTAAACACACCTCTACCACAGAATACACCATCCCAAGAAGAAACAAAGCTTGTGCTATTTTACAATTCATTTGCTGAGTGCGCATGTCTGACAGTCGCCATTTTAATCCCGTTATCTGTCAATGACATGTGATTTTATTGTTTACCAAAGAATTTTCTTTGCTATAAGCTTTTTGATTATTTACAAATTTTTTGTGTTTTGAACGATAAAATTTGTTTACAAAATTACATTTATTAGTCATGACGCCAAAAACTTGTGCAATTCGTAGCTGTCATTCAAGTGGAGGATGATAATAATTGAAAAACACAACAAAACTTCGATATCTATGGAGAAAAGTTTACTGTCGCTTCTTTTTCATAACTTCGTTGTCACAGATATCAGTACATTTTCTCTAGGTGTAAAATTTAATTCAGAATTTGGTGAAGTGTAACTTTTAAATTTATGAATAATAAAAATTTCATATCCAAGCACCATACTTATTGTAATTTTATATCATCATTTACTGAAATTCTTTCTATTGTAAACTGATATTATAAATATATAATTTATTATTATTGCATTGGTTTTTAGACTCACCCTATCCTACATATAGTGCTACATAAATACATACTTACACATATAATTTTGATAACAATATAGAAAATAAGAATCATTTGGTCAAACAGCTCAATATTTTTAATAATGGATGGTACCTACTCCAAAAACAGAAGCTTAAACTTATATTTATAATATATTTCACAATATTTGTTAAGCTGTTAAATTAACTTAAGCAATTCCTAAATTGAGTTGAACAATTAAAACTTTGTCGAAGCAAGTCATAAAAATAAACAATTATTATTTGAGATTCTTTGGTTTCACTTTTTTGCGTGTAGTTAACATTTAACTTACATTGTTCGAACAATTTTCTCAGTGTAACTTGATCCGTTATCTGTCAACGTCAGTTTGAAGGTCACGAAATGTTGCCCCCAAAACATCAAAGGATTTACGCCGGCTTTCGTTTCTTGTTTGGCTGGTGTATTCTGTGCCTCTACTTCCCGCCCTCATCACTCGCTCTCGAGATAATAGCTAACTTCTCGACAGTAATAAAACTCTTCCCACCTCGGTGTATAGGTAATATATTATTATTTAATTATTGTTAACGTTATCGAAAAGCTTGTCCCATCTCTATCGGGCACAAGGCACCACTTTATATTTTAGTGTTTTGCATTTGATGTATATGTAGAATTCAATAAGGGCGGCAAAGGGCGAAAGGTACACGAAAATAGCATGAAAACATTGAAATTGATAAAAATTTATGACTTGTTGCTGAAAGCTATTTGGAAAATGAAAAATTGCAGATCATATATACATATATTATACCTACATGTATAGGTATATTGAATCAAATTGAAATATATCGATAAAACTATAAAGCGCAAAGAAATATATCTGCAACAAAAGTTGATATGTTTAGAAGAATTTTAAAAACACAGAGTTGATTCGGAAGAGTGCTTTTTTTACTTATTACTCCTGTTTAAAACTTCTTACTACTTACTACCTAGACTAAAACATTTACAATAGATTACTGCTGCCATATAAAATATTTTCAAACATGTAATTGCATGTAAACAATAAAACATAAATAAACATTAGGTGATCTATGGTCACGGCTTGACGCAAGCTTAGTTTCTTGCACGAACATCTACATTAACTTACAAGGTTTCAACTTCTTAGTTTTATAGTTGTAAATTATTTTTAGTTTTAATTTTTTCTTGCATGAATCCACCCTTTTAGTCTCCATCAAGGTTAAAGAAATTCTGCTTCTTTTCGGTAGATATCTATGGTAAAAATGTTCTCAGTGTACGATAAGAAAGAAGACATTGATAATTGACAGCAGTGACAGTAAAACTTCAAAAAAAATGCTGAATTAACCGTTTATTTACGTTAAAAGCTGTTTAGGTAAATAATATTGAATTAGTAAAATATTGCTTCAACAATAAATATACCTAGTAGTTACGAATGTAAGTAGTTTTTACTTATATATGAAATGAATATAAAAACCGAAACCCCTAAGAAGAATAAAGTACCAGTTCCGAAGTGTAACACTCCTTGTTGTGTTAAACTAGAACATTTAGACACGAATCTTTTTACGAAAAAATACATAGAAATGTGTACAAGAAAACAACCATCCAAAACGAAGGTCGAATCACAAGAAAACATAAACAAAAATATGGAAACTGAACCATCTACTCCTCTAGCTCAAATCGAATTCAGTCAAGAACTGAAAAAGGTTTTACATGATAGGAATATGTTGACTTCGAAAACAAGAAAACGAGTTTTTGATGCACTGGACGAAATCAAACTCAAAGGTGAAGAAGAAAACCGAGCTTATAAAAGAGAAAAAGCTTTATTAGAAATTATAAACAGTGAAATCAAATACGTCCACCAGCTAGAAATTATTATTAATTTCTTCTCCAAACCTACACAAGAGAAGAAATTGCTCAGAGATGACGATTTTCAAACAGTTTTTGGTAACATCCTACCAATTTATAACGTCAATAAAAAACTTCTTGAAGAATTAGAAGAGAGTCCTGAAAATGTTGTTAATGCTTTCTCCAAACTGGCTCCTTTTTTTAAAGTGTATTCAGTTTACGCTTGTGAATTCAAGAATATTTTAAATATTTTACAAGTAAGTGAGTTAATTATTGTTTTTTCACATTTATTGTTTATAAATATTGTTATAGAATGCAAGATCTCTTAGTCCTCAGTTTGCTAAATTAGTTGAAAACCAAGAAACCAGGCCAGAAGTTCAAAATAAACTTTCTGCTCTTTTAATTACTCCCATTCAACGAGTACCGAGGTACAAGTTATTGTTAATGCATTTACTACAATTGACAAAACCACATGAAAAAGACCACGGGCAGTTAACGGGTAAATATACAAAATAAATATTGATAATGATATGAACTAATTTGTTTATTTTTTTTGTAGAATGTTTGGAAAAGATTGAAGAAGCTGCTGATCATATAAATAAAATAGTAGAAGACCAAGAAAACACTCAAAGATTGTTAGAAATTCAAAGGTATTTAAAGAGCGGAGAACCCAATATCGTAAAACCAGGTAGAACCTTAGTGAAAGAAGGAATTTTAGTAAAAATGGGTACAAGAACTGCCCCAAGTGAAAAACTATACACAGTTCTCACAAACGATATAATTTTATTCGGTAAAATGAAAAAGGACGAACTAAAACTCAATTCCATGAAGTGCGTGAGCATTTTTCCGTTGGGAAAGTGCAGAGTTCTGGAAATACTGGACAAAGGTTGTATGAAGATCTTGTGCCAAGAAGAAGAACTCATTTTATACAACGAACAATTCAGCGAAACCAAAAACTGGATACGAGTAACAAAAGAAGCTATCGAGAGCCATTTGTCTGGGAAAAAAACCCTGAGAAAAGACAGTTCCTCAAGGAGACCTGTTAAAAGGAAAGATTTATTCGAATATCACGAAGTTGGGATTAGTCCGGGTAAACCGTTGATGAAGAAACGAAGAATGGCGCCTGAACCTCCGGTTTCTAAAATTACAGTTTTATCAAAAATTTCAAGTCGTAAACCCATTTCGAGAAGTTTAATGGAAACAAAACCAGAACCTTTTACTTATTTACCAACAGTTACGCAAAGTTTAAACCAAACTGACAATTCGGTAGAACCAATTCCAGAACAAGATTCCGATAAACAAATTAGGGGGGAGTCTAATGAGATATTTTTGTTCGGAAAACCCCAAGGGGATGACGCTGGTTTTAAAGTTGGTAAATTTTTAGGAGTCGTTGGAAGTTCTATTAAAAAATTGTTCGGTTTAAAACATTGATAGTTTGACACAATTTTTAGTAATCGATAAGCTGTAAAAATATAAAATTTGTTCATTAAATTTGGTACTCACTCGTATTTTGTTGTTTCCTTTATTTCAACCTATCCTCTGACCTATCCATAACAATCACTGAGCACAATTTTGAACACAGACATTTTATATTGTACCAGCCATAGAGTACTATTATTTCTCTATGGTACTAGCATGACAGCTATCTATGTATTGCGGGTTGCAATGTGCAAATTACCCACAAAAGGAAGTAATATTTTTATTTCTGTGAGCTAACCTTTGAATACATAAACATGAGTGCATATAATCACAGAATACACCATCCCAAGAAGAAACGAAGCCTGTGCTATTTTACAATTCATTTTCGAGTGCGCATGTCTGATAGTCGCCATTTTAAGCCCGTTATCTGTCATTAGAGACTTTTAGCACAGAATACACCAGCTTAACAAGAAACGAAAGCCGGCGTAAATCCTTTGATGTTTTGGAGGCAAAATTTCGTGACCTTCAAACTGACGTCGACAGATAACGGATCAAGTTACACTGAGAAAATTGTTGGAAAAATGTAAGTTAAATGTTAACTACACGCAAAAAAGTGAAACCAAAGAATCTCAAATAATAAATGTTTATTTTTATGAATTGTTTAAGTTAATTTAACAGCTTAACAAATATTGTGAAAAATATTATAAATATAAGTTTTAGCTTCTGTTTTTGGAGTAGGTACCATCCATTTTTATAAAATAATGAGCTATTGTTTAACCAAATGATTCTTATTTTGCCTTTTGCCCCCAAAACATCAAAGGATTTACGCCGGCTTTCGTTTCTTGTTTGGCTGGTGTATTCTGTGATATAATAACGAGGGATTTTCCAATGAAGCACACAAACATTAAAACGGTGTCATATATTGTGGTGTATCCTCCGGGATAATGAAAATAATACCAAATAACTAAACTAAGTTTATTACTTTAGACAAAATTGTAAACACACGTGTTTTATTAAACTAACCTATTTTTTCTGTTTCTCAAATATGTATATGCAAGAGTTGGGACACAACAGTCACTTTACAATATCGTGCTAATATATTACACATATTTAATGAAAACTATCATTTACTTTTTATTTCTGATATTTGTGGACTTTATACTTATGCAACTATCATTACAAATGGGAACGTGAAGTGAGTTGCATAATCAAATACGGTGGAAGTTAAGCCACAGAAAAAAATAGTAATACTAGTTCTGTGAATTTGAGCTAACCTTGAAAAATGTGTTGTGTGTAGTATGACGTGTTTTTTTAAACACGTGTGTAGTGTTAAATTTTTGGCAGGTGCTAGAATTGCTGTACTTATTTTTATTATTCATTTCAATAAATATTTATCTCACAGTAGTGCTTCCTCGTAAACAACTCCAATTTTAATCCTAATTTTCTGAATTTAACCAATGTGGTAAGTACTAACACTGTCTTTTTGATCTGTTTTATTGGTATTTTGATAATTATTGTTGGAAAACTAGCGATAAAGAGATAGGAGATAGTAAAACACTTGACTCAACATAATTAATTTTTATTGTTTTCAACTTTTTATATCATCTTTTCATACTTTTAAAGAATCAACACCAGAAAAATGTGTTTTTTTTGTCGTTTTCACACAAATATACATTCATTATAACTCACTATGCATACAAGTTAATAACTATCAACTACACGTGCTCCATATTACATTCCATTAACTTACATATAATTATCTGCTCACATATAATCAAGCTAAACACAAATCATACTTAATAAAACTTATTCCTCTAATAGCCATTCCCTTATTACATGTCCCTTATAAACAGGAACATATTAATAAGAAAATGGGAAAATACACAGACATACTTTTCATTCAATCTGTATACTTCGTTATTACATACATTTCTGTATGTAAAAAAATAAAATAAATAAATAAAAAATTGTAATTTGTAAACAAAAATAAAATTACCAAATTTTTTTTTAATTTTTAGTTTTCTAAATACCTATTATGAATTTTATTATTTTTTTTCTCTTCCATTTTTTTATGAATACAGTTATTTTTAGCTAATATTAAAGATTAAAAAATACACTTTTTAATTGAGATATAAAGTACCAAAATTTTGAATATTTCATTCAAAAATATATTCAATTGGTACTGTTAGAAGATACATTTGGTGTATTGTGAAAGAATATTATGCATATTGCTATTATAAGGGCACACAAAATTAAAATTAAATAAAATCAAAACAAATACAAGAAAAAAAGTGTCAAGATTGGTGCAGCTGTTTTCTCAAGACCAGTGCCCTTTTTATTTTAGAATATTATATATACAAATTAGGCCAGACGATAGGGGTAACGACTACAAATAATTAGCAATACGGCTGTTTTTTTTTCCATTAGTACCTTAAAATATGTAGATTAATATTAAAAAATATTTACCTCTCTATCAATTTCACAAATTGGAAAAAAAAATCAAAACTTTTTTTTCGAAATTTTTCAAAATTTCGCGCAGGGAGGAAGGTAGAAGAAAATAAAAAATACCACTGTGTAGGGGGAATGTTTTGTAACAAAAAAGGTTTCCCGCGTTTCTTTCGTCCGAGCAATGGTTTGTCTGGAAAAAATTCGGTAAACTAAGTATGTGTTCCGCATCCGCGCGACTCTATTTTCTGAAGCGCGGCGGAGTACATTATAAACTATTGTACATTTATAATGTAGTATATAAATAATTGTAATACGGCGTTTTGAAGAGGAAAGTGTCGGCTTTAAGATGGCATTTTTTTTTGTCATAACACATAATCATTTTTAGCAAATTACTCATTTATACCTAATATAAATATTATATTTTAATAAAAAACCAAGTATCTCAATAAAAATATATTGAAAAATAAGGTGGCATTGAAACTATTTTTTGAAGGATGGAAACTGTTATTTAGGAGGTCTGTTCCGTAGATAAAATTTACGGATAATTAATTTTTCCTAATTACGAAATACGACACTTTTCATTATTTTGTAAATTTTAGGAATCTTGAATTTACAAGAAAATATATAATATTAAATACTGTAACTTTGATAAAACTGGAGTAATTTTAATGGGGTTTGCGTAGAAATGCTGGGAATACTTCTAGGTTCAAGAATATATAATTACAAAATTAATTAATTAATTTAATTTACGTTATCAAGGACTGAAAATGTTGAATAAAATAAATTATATAGCAGATAAATTAAATAATAATAATACTTACATAATATCTAAATGAGATTAAAGGTAAAAAATGTGTATAAATTAAACATTTGTATATAATAAAACTCAAAAAACAATATAATATAAATTTTTTTTAAAGATGTATAAATGAAATTGTTTAAAAATTCTCCATACTAATTCGTTTTTTCAAATTATTCAAGTTTCGTTTTTCAAAATCCAAAAGATATGCATATATTATACTTAGATTATTTAGATCATTTTTTTTATTAATACATCTATTTTTAAACAATTTCATTTATACACCTTTAAAAATTTTTTTTTATATTATATTGTTTTATTATATACAAATTTTTAATTTATTACCATTTATACACATTTTTTACCTTTAATCTCATTTAGATATTGTGTAAGTATTATTATTATTTAATTTATCTGCTATATAATTTATTTTATTCAACATTTTCAGTCCTTGATAATGAACACGTAGTGGTTCGAAAGCTCTGAATTAAATTCTTAAAAGAGTACACTTTGGTATTATTGTCACATCCTCAAAAAAACTCATATAAAAGATGATTAATATATATTTTTTTTATACCTTTTTCCAATAAAAATATGTAAAAATTAATTTATCACCTTTTATTTAATATCTACAACCTTAACTCTCACCAAAGATCGGAAAAAAATTTTGATTGAATATTTATATTTTTTTCCGCCGTGCAGTAGAGTCGCGCGGATGCGGAACACATCTTAGTTTACCGATTTTTTACGGACAAACTATTGCTCGGACGGAAAAAACGCAAGAGACCTTTTTTATTGCAAAACACTTCCCCTACACGGTGGTATTTTTTATCCCCCTCCACCTTTTTCCCAGCGTGAAATATTAAAAAATTTGTAAAAAAAAGATTTTTGATTTTTTTTTCTAATTTGGGAAATCGATAGACTGGTAAACTTTTTTTTTATATTAATCTACATAATTCAAGGTACTTATGAAAAAAAAATCAGCCGTATTGCTAATTACTTGTACTTTTGGTCTAAAATGACCCATACCGACTGGCATAAATTAAAATAAAAAATAATCAAATTAATTGACCTATTAATAATAAGAATATATTTGTACTTTATCAGTGACAATGTGTGGATGGTATTTGTAATTAAATAAATGAATTCAATAATTTCATCCTAAATTGCATACAGGGTTGGCCAAATTAAAATAAAACTATCAGCTTGAATTGAATTTTCAATAATATTATTAATATTTCAGAAATTCACTAAAAAATCATTGTATCTGTGTCTGTATTTTGATTTTTTTTATTGACATTATTCACCTTTTTTTATATTTAGTGCTTTAATTTTTTTGGCTCTGTTTTTTTGGAAAATATTCAAATAATTTGGCCAACATTTTGTTGCTATTTCTGGATACGATCACGCATTTTTGTATTCAATAAATATTTTTGAAATCCCGCCCGGGTGTACACAATGTAATGTGTGGTGATTTTTGGGCGTTTTTTTTGGCAGACGTCTGAAAATATTATCACTATTTCAAGACATCTGCTGAAACTGTTTCTTATTTTAAAAATAAAAAAATAATAATTGCCAGTGGAAAAAATAAATAAATTATTTTTCATTTGTCTCACTATGATGATAATAATAATAATAATAAAAATATATCTGTATTTACAGGAATTATATTAATCACATTACTTGGGCTACCAACTGGCCGATTTGCTCACAATTTTGCTTTGGATATTATTAGAGACACCAACAAATCAATGTTCCTTGCGTAATGTGATTAATTCAAATTATATTGAAAGTCCTAAAACTAAGGGTAACTTCCGACAAATTTTTATATTTTATTACATTTTTTTCTCACACAACACGGTGCTTTTTTTTATCCACTCGTGCTTTTTTATTCTTTTTTTTTTCATTTTTATTAATATTTTAAATTTCATTCTAGATTTTCCACGAAAAACAAATATATACAATTAAAAAGGGGATTTTTAATCAATATTCCCCTTATCTCGAAACGGATACGTTTTAAAGAACACCCAGAATGATATTTTTGAACATTTTAAAAATATTTTACGTTCCTGTTAACGTTATTTTTAAAATTATCCTCCACCTCTATAATCAAACCTGAAAAATATTAAACCGGATAAATTTAACTCGTTTTATATGTTACAGTGTCAAATACATTAAATAAAAGAGTGTCATAAAAATATCTAGTAAAATATTAAACGCTAACATGTCTTTTCCCAACAATAATAAACGCTAAAATTTGAATTGAAAAGAAACTAGAGGTGGGCAATAATTGTTATTTGGAACATAACGATAAAAAATTAATTAAATCGACAGCCATGTTAGGTTATTTAGATAAAAATTGTAAAATTATTTACAATTCACTACAAAAACACCAACAAGGCTTTTACTAGATTAGTTTGTCGTCGGAAGTTAAAAAAAAGAGATCAAACAATTTTAACATTTTCGATTATTGTTAGCGTAGGAACGTGTAGCTCCTTGCGAACGTTCTCCCCGCCTCTGTCGACGATTGCGACTATTGACTTCACGAGCCTTGTTGTTCCTTTCCAAGTTACTTTTCTTGATAGTCTGACACGCCTTTTGCACTTGAACCTGTAAAAAATCCACCCTGTATATATATATAAACAAAACACCTAACCTAAGAAATTGTTTTTCTATCGAGGTCACTCTACAGTCTACACCATACCTAGACTAGTTAAAAATTTTAATTTCTAAAAAATAATTACCCTTTGCGCCTTTTTGTGCTTGTGCCTCTGCCTCTCTTGTTGCTGCAAAACTTGCAGCCTATTCAAACGAGGTATCCTATTAACCACGGCAACTTCTTGTCCTTCTACGACCTCATCCTCCACCTCCAGGTCTTCTTCGTTACTTAACCTCGAAGCCAAAGAAGCGGATCTCACAGGAACCGTTACCGTGAAATGTCTCCTGCTTGGGTGGATGTGGTACACGCTCATGCTGGGGTGTTCGATGAGGAGATTCTCCAACGGAGAAGTTTCCATATGCACAGGTCCTTCGGACGTAAAACATGGAGGTGGTGTTACGAACCAGGACTCTTCCATGTTAGAACCGCAGGTTAGGGACGACGTAGAACTCGATCTAGTTAGAGGTCGTTTGATGACGCACGGAACTTCTTCGTCGATGTCATCTAGACTTTCCACGGAACTAGTATCGGAGTTACCTTCGCTGTCCCTATCGACTAAAACCCAGTCGTCTTCTTTCAATTCGGATCTTAACCTTACTAGACTGTCGTTTTCGACCCCTTCTGCTGGTGCTCCGGGCTCTTGGCTTAATACGGATCCTAGCAAATAATTCGCCAAGTTTTGGAACATTGTCTGAAAACAAAAATAAACAATTTATAGGTTGGTGTAAACCCCGAAGTAAGAGTGGGCCAATTGAGTCTGAGACTGTGGCAAGAAGCGCTTACTGCGCTACCTCTGCTGCAGGCAGCCAACGATTCAGTTGAACCCAGGTTTGTGTTTGATTAACCCTACAAAATACAAATAAAACAGAACACAGAGCCAGATGCTGCAAATGCAATACGCATATACAGGATGTACCAATCTTACGACAAACTTCGGTATATGGGTTATTTTAAGAGATATCAAAAAATGTTATTAAAAAAAATAGTAGATGTGCTGAAGGTCCATATTTTGAAATTATATCGAACTATACAGAATGCTGCATAACTCCGTTACAAACCAAAGCTGGCGCCGAAGAAATATTTGTATATGACCAGGAAAAACCTACAGTAGGATTTCTGACTGGCCACCGTCAACTAAGGAAACACCTCCATACTATGGGGCTAGTGGACACACCTCTATGGAGGATCTGTGAAAAGGAAGATGAAATTGTCAGGCATGTCTTATGCGAGTGTCCGGAGTTATCGTTAACAAGAGAGTGTGTGTTCGATGAGTTTTGGCCTACACCTGCCGATATAAAGGAGATGTCTCCTAGTGACATGTTCACCTCTCTGGTAAGGATGACGATGACCTAGGAGGACAACTCCTCGGGAGGATGTACAATGGGTCACATGTGACCTAAGTGCTGTGAGCCTACACTCTACAGATACAGAGGTGCACCCTCGTATTTCACCTCGTATATCGGAAATGATAATAATTATTGTATAAATAAAAATTTGTTGCTAGCTGGAGCTGGTCGATTCAAATTTATGACACGGGAGATCTAAATTTAGACCTCTCCTCATAAAACAATGCCAAGGTTAGAACTTTAAAATCAATGTAGCAACCAAACTACTTTTATCCACTCTATTTTCCCGATACAAGTTCTTGTGATTGTTTAACTTGGGGTGTATGAATAGTTTTTTTCTGTTTCGATTATGATTTATTTATTTATATGTAACTAACAAACATTTGACCTTGAAATTGACTTCTAGTATAATTATTAATGCTCTACCTACATGGTTTTTTAATGTGTCATTATATAAATGTTGATACTTGGGAAGATTTGTATAAATAAATGGTTTTAAATTGTTGTTATGTTGTTACACAAGAAAATGTAAACGTTGTTTTGAAATGAAAAAAGTTAAGATGGGGACTAAATAACAGACAGAATAACTTGCATTTTGTTTTTAAAATGTTGCATCATCTTTTGTTTGTAACAAAAACTTGAATTACTCCCCAAAAATTTTTATTTTTGTGTTTTTTATTTGTCCAAAACACAATGAATCAATGAATATTCCACTTTACGTTATTCGGTCGTTGCCCCCCCGTACAATTTTGAATAAATAAAGCACCTCAAAATTTGCTAATTTCATTCGCAATGACATTACTCATACTTTTTATAAAGAAATTATATTAAAAAAAGAACAATGCGTTTAAACTTTTCTTTATCTATATTTTCATATTAATATACCTACTAATTATAAGCTATTAACTTGTCAGTATAATTTTAAACAGTTCATCAAATTTGGGTTAATGGTTAACATTTAAAAAACAATTATTTAAAAACAATTAACTTCACCGATAATTAATTTTACTTTTAATTGCTTATTTTATCTTTAAAGCTGCAACTTTTTGGATAAAAAATACCGATTTATTAAGAAATGCTGTGTGTAGGTATCTAACTCTTTATTTAGATTGTAAATGTTTATCCGAAGTGTAGAAGAACGATAGTTTATTAAAGATGATGCAATTTACGTATATTTTTTTAATTTTGATAATTTATGCAGTGAAAATAAAATCTCTTTAAGAAACTTCCAATAACAATATAAACAGTAACTCCGTTAACTACCTGACCTAAATGCAATAATAAAAATATAAAAAATAGACTTACGTATTTTATTTTTTTATTATTATTTTAACCTAATATCACAGATCACTTTTCAAGTCTTCTTTGTGGTTTACAATTAAAAAAAGACAAGTTAAAACGCGTCGCAGCAAACTAAAATTTCGTTCGAATTGAAATTAATTAAAAAAAAATGTTTGTAAACCTCCAGCGATACTCAGCTGATCGCTGTAACTCTCGTTCGTCAGCTGTTTTGTTTTGGATTTTGGATTGTTTCCTACTTCGCTCGACCAGCTGGCTGGGCTCATGGGGGCGCGCTTGCGCTCTACTTATTGCTTTGTGTTTTGTGTTGATAGCTAGTCGTTCGATAAAACACGGAGTGCTGCGTTGCCATATCGCAGGTGAGTTGGTATGGACAATGCCAGAACTTGTTTTTTTTTATGGAGTGAATTAAATAATGATCTTGGTATTATTAGGCCAGTTACTGACAGTAATTTTTATGTATAAAAGCGGTTTTGCTATTTTTTTTTCTCGGAAAGTTTCCATCGATACGTTTTTATAGGACATCGACATTTTTTTTTATCTGACAATAATAAGGAATAAATATAAAAGTTTTTAAATGTTATATACAGAGATCAAGAGGCAGTAACCTGATGAGAGATTAAAATTTTTTTTATCAAAAGCTATTTGCGTAATATTGATATGGATAATTTTTTCGTATCAATTCTGGGTCCTAGGCCTAGGTATATTTTATTAAACCAGAACCTTTACATATGTATATTGAAAAATTCTTAGCTTACTATAGAACCAAACAAAATTTCAATGTCAAAATATTTTATTACTCAAAATATTCTAATCTCTATTACAGCGAACCTGCAACGTCTCTAGACCTTTCAAAAAAATGTTTCTTCTTGCTCTCCAAACCAGACCTCCACAGCTTTTATTACCTCCTCGTTGGAAGAAAATTTACGACCTTTTAAACTTTTTTTCAGTTGAGGAACGAGATGATAGTCGGACGGAGCCAAATCTGTTGAATAAGGGGGGGGGGTTCTAGTAATTCAAACCCTAAATCACGAATTTTTTGCATGGCAACATGAGATTTGTGTGCAGGGGTGCAGGGGCGTTGTCCTGCAAGAACAAAACACCTTTGGATAGCTTTCCAATTTTTTTCTACCTTTATCCAAAAAATCAATCATGATTACTCCATGGCAGTCCCAAAAAACTGAAGCAAGAACTTTTCCAGCAGATTTTTGGACACGAAACTTCTTAGGTCTTTGAGAGGACGAAGGACATTGATCATCTTCCTAAATATGCTTACCTCTTAACCCTTTTAAATACAGGTACTTGATGATGGCTCGATACTCCAATTTTTCGATTCTCACAATTTCGGTGGACATCTTTTTTCTTTTAATTTATTGCGTAGCTGGGTTCATTTTGTCACTCAGGGACAACACTTCATTTCTTCGGCAACCTCCTGGTATCCCAACTATAAAAATTACTTTCAAACCTAAATAAATGTGATCATCAGCTTCTATTAAAAATCTGCTGAAATCTTCCTTACTAAATGTTTTTGATTTTTTTGGGCGATATCCTTCCGCATTCCTTTTCAAAAAGCAATCAAATTTTTTAAACTTACTGATATCCACATTTTTATTGACATAGATTGTTGTTCGTAACATCGAATAGTGACTCCACATCGTCGACGGTTGGAATAATTTGACTTTGTATGAAAAATAAGCAAGAAGAACCTTTTCTGCTACCGTTTTTTTAGTATTTATCTTCTTCACTTCGCACCACTTTTGGTTAGGTTAGAATAAGCTGTTTCATATGCTGCTTTTGACTTACTTGGCAGCAAATTGGTTACAACAGCTTTTGTAACTTCTTCAACGTCTGAAGGTAGGGACTCTTCAGATTCGCTCATTTTTAAAGACCGAATGGACAGAATTAACAAATAAATGTGGTTATTTTGACAAATATGTCTTAACAATTGAGGTTTTGATCATTGTTGTAATGGTTATCTCCATAGAAACAAACAACCATGGCTTTGATAGTATTTAAAATTTCAATGAAACTTAATAAAAATTTTCTTTTTTTATTTTCGTCAACTAAATTACAAAAAATCTTGTATGTAAACACGATGCAAAACGCCGTGTTTTTTGCAACTAGTTGTATAAATAGCTATTTTATGCATGAAACTGGTCTAGGATGTCAATCAACTTTAGTTTTAATTGTTTATAGACGATAATTCTAAAATTTTTTTTATATAGTTTGATTAGCAAAGTCTAGATAAGTCAAAAAAAAATTTTGTTGTTGAACTAAATGTGTTGATATAAATTTCCTGTTGTAAAGAAAAAATTGCAAGACTTTATCTTAAAGTTATCGTTTATTGCGAACTAAAGAATATTTTTAAAAAAATTGAGGCTGCCACTATGAGTCCAATAATAGTAATATTTTTATTTAACAAATTATTTTCTTAAAATATATAATGGCGTTGGAACTTTGAGTTAAAGTTAAATTTTACAGTATAGGTGGGGGAGTATTGTTCATTATTGATAAAATAATCCATTTATTTGAACAATTAACACAGTTTTTATTAATAAAAAATAAATATTATACGTCACATTGTTTGTTCTAATGCGTAAAATATATAAACAAACATTTTTACGAGTTAATAAAGTTTAAGATTATATTTGAAACGTAAAAAAATTATCAAATTCATTGACATAATAATAATATTTACAACTGTCACAAACAAATTAATGATATACACTGTGGACCGAAATAAAGGAATACATTTTTTAATTGAAAATATTTTTTTTGTTTTTTGGGCGAGTTATTTTCTTTTTGCAGGACTAATGACCAAACATGTCCTCAACATGACTGTAAATTTGAAAACAAAAATAATGTACAGGGTCGGACTTATATAACAGTGCATTTGAGCTAGTTGCAAATGAAATCTGTTTTAGCAAAAATTGTACTAATATGCATTGTCGGTAGATAAACTATCCAGAACACTTCAGTAAAAAGGAAATTTTCCGAAATTACCGGATTCGCGAAATACCATTTTTTTATTGAATAACATTTTAACAAATAACAAATTTATGATTACAATTTAGTAACTTTAAAACTTAGAGTAAAATATTATGAATGTGGCCACCATTATTGTTTACCACTTCTTGTGTCGTCTGCGCCATTAATTGATAGCCCCATTTATTGCACCCTGTTCAAAATTGTTCCAAACAAACTGCATTTTTTCTTTGAGCTGCTCGATTGTTCCAAATTGTTGTTACGACTGCTCCAAAAAACAACAAAGATTTAATGTCAACAAGAGCAGACCACTGGAGTGGGTGCGTGGGTACGCGTGGTAAGGTTAGGTACGATTCTCTCTGGTTGAGGGAGCATAAAACACACTTGAAAGAGGCGTACAAGAGAATAATAAACATAAAAGAACGGCGCTCAAATATGGAGAACAAGCTATATGGATGGAAAGGTCAGAATATAAGCTTTAATTCAGTGTGGGTATTAATTCTCAAAAAATTAACAGCGGAGAACAAAAAGCAATTAAAAAAAGGCCGGCTTTACACGTGTTTCCAATTTTCCCGGTCCCTGGAAAATGAGTGCATTGTATTCCGAATAAAAGAGAGTAGACATAGTAAGCTTTCAAATGCATTTAATAACAAAATAATTGAACATTAGTTCTTTATTTTCGCTTGTTTACAAGATTTGTGAGAACTCCGAAAACGACTGAAAAATGCAAATAAATAAATCGTGGGCTTACTGCAAAAAACCGGTAAGTCCACTTATGTACTTTTTTGATATTTACACCGCTGAGTCCAAAAACATCCTTAGTTTCTACTGCAAAAACTACATAAGTCCGTTATGTCCGTTTAGTTAAAGTAATAAACTGTTAAATTTAGATTTTGTCATTTTTTAAAAAGACTGGTAAGTAAGTAATAAACTGTTTAATTTAAGTTTTGTCGTTTTTTAAAACGACTGTTTAGATTAAATAATGAACTGTTAAATTTGTGTTTTGTCATTTTTTTTCTGCCAAAATCCGTTTTTTTTTTTTAATATTTACAAATATACAGCACCAAAATATCTTTTTTTGATTTTGTGTTATGCAAATATGTTTGACGACCGAAGCTCAGTTAATTTTTTTTTATCCTAATATATTTCTATAATATACTGATTTTTCCTTTCAACAGAAAGTTTTAAAGTCAAAAATCTCAATAATCAATTTATTGGACTTGTCGGGTTTTTGCAGTAAGCCCACGAAATAAACTTTTTATTGAAACGCCACAAAGATACTGAAAAAAAATTTCTAGGAACACTCAGGACCTCCCCAAACCACATTTGAAAAACAAGGGATAATAAACCATTTAAAATAAATAAAATAAATAAATAAAAAGAGGCCAAAATATTGGGGTAAAATAACATTGGCCAATTTTTGCAATGTCCTCGACGGGCGAGAACGGGGTTTAAGGTACACATATTGATACCTACGGATATTCCCATTACAATGAACTTTAAATCATCTAAAAATATTAGTTTTTGACCGAGTTCTGGAAGAATTTGTCCGCCGGTTTACAAGTTAATTTTATAGACGGTAGCATTTCTAGAGGTAGTGCAGCCGCGCAAGCGAGGGGACGTTTGGATGCGATTATCTCGAAAACTATTGAATTCTCGAAAAAAATGATAAGGACCATTTTTGTAGATAATTTAACGACCTTCACTTTTTACCTCAACAAAAATTGTATAAATTGCATATTTCGGGAGATAATGGCGGGAAACCGTTTTTTGGGGGGCGGTAGGGGCCATTTTGGGCCCTTAGCCAAGGGGCAATCTTGGAGAACTTTTTCTCCCTTTAAAGTACCTGTCAAGACCTACAAATCAAGCCAAAAAACATTATTGGACAAATATATTGATAGGTTTGCCTCTTCAGTTACTGGACTATTGTCCCTCATACAAGTTTTGTTCGAAAATTCCCCAAATTGAATAATCAACCGGATTTAATTCTGGGCTGTTAGGTGGCCACATTCATACTATTTTTCTCCAAGTTTTAAAGTTACTAAATTGTTTTCATAAACGTGTTATTTGTTAAAATTTTATTTAATAAAAAAATGGTATTTCGCGAATCCGGTAATTTCGGAAAATTCTCTCTTCACTGAAGTGTTCTGGATAGTTTATCAACCGAAAATGCATATTAGTACAATTTTAATTAAGACAGTTTTCATTTGCAACGAGCTCAAATGCACTGTCCGACCCTGTACATTATTGTTGCTTCCAAATTTACAGTCATGTTGAAGACATGTTAGGTTATTAGCCCTGCAAAAAGAAAATAAATCGCCCAAAAACTGTTGCAGTCAATGGGAGCCTATGGAATGAAACTTAATTTGTCCCTCAATGGGTGCAATTGACCTGTTCCCAAAATTTTAATATTGATTTTTCCGTATCTTGTAAAAAAATTACGTAGTGTGCTTTTGTCCTATTTTCCCCCTTTGTAAGTCCATATAATCGATTGCTTTGTGTATAACCACCACCTGCAATATGGTAATAACCTAGAATGACTCATTTGGAAACACTTAGGATGTGTGACATCTTGTAAAGTTGCGACTTTTTTTAAAATTTTTCTTGTGTGTGCTTTGCAAAAATTCAATCATTTCTTGTTAAAAATAATTCTTCTGTATGTTCCTTGTGGTATATTATTCATTCTTTTTTTAATTTCTTGGGAAATTAAACCACAATATTTTTAAATTCTTTATTTCAACGTTTCGGTAGCGTTCCAGCTACCGTTGTCAAGAAAAAATAAGTAGAAATTAATTTTTATCCCTAACTGACACCACAGAAAAAATTTGACAACTAGACAATCAAAAAATATTTTGAAGTTTGACTGCAAAATTTTGTTATCAAATTTTTATTAAGGTCCATTCATAGTAGATTATATCTCTGGCAAAATGTGAAATGAAATATTTCATTTTATGACATTCCAAAGATATGATTGTCTACTAGAAATGGAATCCAGTGAAGTGCACGTTCCAGGAACGGTTTTTATTGGGATAGCGCTTTTTTCGCTTATTTTGGAAATGTTAATAAAACGCGTTTCTTGATAGTTTTTTTGTGTATGAATATTTAAGTTTTTTAAATATGTATACTCAGTTTTGTGATTTTGTTAGGACGAGGGATTTTATCTAAATTCAGTTTGTTTGAATGTTTGTGCCTCAAATAAACAAGTTTGAGTGATGAAAATGAAAAATTATGTGATAAAATTTGAAGAATGAGTTGTTTTTGGGAAGATTATTTTTTTCAACAATTGTGGAGTGGAATTTTGTATTAAATGTTTTATTAACAACATTTCCAATATAAGCGAAAAAAATGCGCTATCCCAATAAAAACCGTTCCTGGAACGTGCACTTCACTGGATTCCATTTCTAGTAGACTATCATATCGTTGGAATGTCATAAAATGAAATATTTCATTTCACATTTTGCCACAGATATGATCTACTATGAATGGACCTTAATAAAAATTTGATAACAAAATTTTGCAGTCAAACTTCAAAATATTTTTTGATTGTCTAGTTGTCAAATTTATTCTGTTGTGTCAGTTAGGGATAAAAATTAATTTCTACTTATTTTTTCTTGACAACGGTAGCTGGAACGCTACCGAAACGTTGAAATAAAGAATTTAAAAATATTGTGGTTTAATTTCCCAAGAAATTAAAAAAATAATGAAAAATAATTCTATTTAAAATACAATCATTCATTATAGTAAATTGATAAATTTTTTTTCGTTAAATAGAGTAAGTACTGCGTAGTTATTGGGTCGTCATGCAGTCTATACATGCTTAATAATAAAATGATTTGTTTCGTATCAAATTCATTATTCCACGTGTTGGTTATATTAAACAATTAGTCAGTTAAGTGCAGGCTGCGATGCCAAATCTAATGCAGTTTTTAAAGAAAATAAGAAA
Organism: Galerucella calmariensis; assembly: GCA_910591675.1. Taxonomy (NCBI): domain Eukaryota; kingdom Metazoa; phylum Arthropoda; class Insecta; order Coleoptera; family Chrysomelidae; genus Galerucella; species Galerucella calmariensis. The sequence goes on along the minus strand of CAJUYG010002501.1, from coordinate 4,335 downwards.
ATCGAAAAAATCCACTTTTTCGTTTGAAATCTCCTTGATAATTTTTTCTTTTCCACGAAAACTTGTTTATTTGGCAAAAATATGAAAACAAAACCGATTGATAAAATCACGAGTCCGTTAGGACGAGGGATTTTATCTTAATTCAGTTTGTTTGAATGTTTGTGCCTCAAATAAACAAGTTTGAGTGATGAAAATGAAAAATTATGTGATAAAATTTGAAGAACGAGTTGTTTTTGGGAAGATTATTTTTTTCAACAATTGTGGAGTGGAATTTTGTATTAAATGTTCAATATTCTCTTGGGTGATAGCACTGAATCGATTTGTGTTCATTTTTCAATAAACTTCGAAGCACTTTTAGTTGTCAATAATGACAAATTCAAAGTAAAATTTTGGCGTTTCAATGTAAACAAGGTATCATCGATGAGGAAGCAGAATTATCAGTATAATACCGAATGATTGGCTATAATAATGCATTGCTATTGGTTAAAACCACCAAAATATCAGATTTTGACATGTGAAAAAAAATAATCAACAGTAAAAACAGAAGAGCTTTTTTTTATCGGATAAATTTCTCTTTCTCCACCTTCGGTGTCGCGATTTTATCATGTCAGTTTTTCTCGTAAAATTAGTGATTGGCAAAGCTTTGAGTTAAAGCATTGATTAAAAAATAGGTTAGGTTAACCTATTTTTTAATCAATGGTTAAAGAGAAATTCATCTGACAAAAGAAAAGCTCGAGTGTTTTTTGGCAAGATAAATTAACGACAGAATATATGGATGAACAACAACAATAATTATCTTTATTAACCAAACTTGTGACTCATTTTCATTGTGTAAAAGTGACGTCCGCTCACTAGATATTGGGGAAGAGAAATTTTTTCCGATATAAAAGGATGCACCTTTTTTATCGATGTCAAAGTGACAATAACATTTCCAGGTATACGACATTTTAACATTGGAGTTAATTTATCCATGATCATTTCATATAAATGTGACTGAAATAATCTGTCAGCTGTCAAACATACTTAAATCGATGATAAATGTCCAAAAAGACACTTTTCTTTTTTTATTTCAATTTATTTTGTTTCACGCAACTTTGTTGTCTTTATAATGTAACATCGGTATTGTCCAATTAGAAAAAAATTTCACCTATTTGTTTTAGCAATGATATCATAATTTTATCTCTAATATGCGTATATTTTGCAAATTCCAAGTATCCAAACACACTTTGTTATTGTTCATTGAATAATAAACAATGACACAAGTTGCGGTGTAAATTTTGAAATTTTAATATTATTTTCGTAATTTCTGGACAACTTTTTCCGTTCGCAATTAAACACTAATATAGAAAGTACATTTTCTGTTCCTTGATAAATTTAACTCTGGAACTCTGGATTTGTTATGTGTCGAGGCACTGGCCATCAAATCTTTGCGGTATGCCAACTGTGCTAGTAGATTTTTTTTGCATTATTTTTGGTGCCTACTCAAGAATTTGTATAGTCAAATGCAGTCTTATCATGCGGGTCATACGATTCAACAAAGACTTTGGGTATAGGGCATGCTTGACAAAAATTAAAGTTACATAATCGAAGATTCTATTTTTGCTATAAAATACAGGGTTTCCCATTTGAAATAAGAAAGAAATTGACAGGTTCGAGTTTCCGTTCACCCTGTATACAAGAAAGAATATAATTGAAATTTAATAGGATAGAGAGATATTGCATCATATTACAAAACTCTGTTTGGCAAAATAAATTTTTTTTCTTCAACGTACAACAAGCTACAGAGCGATTTTCACATAAACGTGTCCATATCTTTTGAAGGACTCTGTATAACGTGGCAAAATCTCATATCAATATCTTCAAAAAAATGTAACCAATCCGAATTCGGTATAATATACAGGGGTCCCCTTTGAAAAATCATATGTTTGGTTTGTAACGGAGTTATGCAGCACTCTGTATAGTTCGATATAATTTCAAAATATGGACCTTCAAGACATCTACTATTTTTGTTGATAACATTTTTTGATATCTCTTAAAATAACCCATATACCATAGTTTGTCGTAAGGTTGGTACACCCTGTATAAAGTTGATCAGTCTGTCAGTATCCAGTATAAATAGTATAAATTCTATACTAAAGTGCCCAGTTGAGCTAAGTTAATATATTATAGAGTTAATAAACATAAAATCATCTTTAAAAAATCAAATAATTACTTACACGTAAAAAAATCTCCAACTCTACCTTTCTTTATTCCAGAAACATTTTAACACTATATTTCAATAAAAACTCAACTAACTGTATAAATATTGTTTTTTTTTACAAAACAATTCTTCACAAAGGAAATTGTTCCGAATAAGAAAACGAGATTCAACCAACTGAAACTGTTCTATACAATACACGTGTGTTAAGATGAAAGAGAAAATATTTAATCCAACTGCGAAATTTCAGCAAAATACTACGCGATGCTTTCAAAGTATTATTAACGATATATTTTCAACAATAATAATAATATATACGTATACGTATTGCGACTTTTGTTATTCTAATCTGGAATCCCATTTTTTTTTGTAATACGCATATCTACACTGAAACAAAATGTGGTTTCACCACAAAGCTAGTTCTTAGAGCTTTGAGCTTTTAAATATCGAGTTTAAAGGTTGCGTTATAAATGGAACACCCTATATTTTATAACTTTATTGTATTGGCATCGGTCCTTGTTAAGTGTACACAGTTAGAATGAAATCGGTTTGTTTAAGGTGGGTCAAAATCGAGTCCAAATAAGTCCGAAGTAAAACTAGTCTATTTCAAGGACTTGAGCCTTGACTCCAGAATTTGTATATCCCCAGAACAGTGCCTATTGAATTATGTAAAGTTCCTAGTGGTGTAAAATGACGGTCATTTATTTACCTGACTCGTGACAAGTCATTTATACGTCATTTTTCGTCAAGGCAGCGCAAGAAGAAACATTTTTTTGAAAGGTCTAGAGACGCAGGTTCTCTGTAATGAATGTATCCAATAAAATATTTTGTCATTGAAATTTTCAATATACATATGTATATCTTCTGTATTGATGAATTATTATAAAGTATTGTTTATGATTTTACTATATAAATATACAATATAATTGTAAACAAAAGTTGAACGCTTTTTTTCTCTAAATATTTATCAAATTAATTAAAAACATTTAGACTGGTTATCTCCTTCTGCAATGGTAAAGTTTAAAGACATCGAGTCTCATTGTGTGCAAGTAAAAATAATGTTACGTTAGCAACTAATAGTTGTGGCTTTAAAAACAGTTACACTATTTCGTAGCCTACATTGTTTATTTTATACGCGTCGCATACGTAAGCGCGTTTGTCAAATTTATTAAAAAATCAGTAGACTTCATTTAATAGCTCAAAGTGTTTTTTGGCAAATTTTTCTGAATGTTTCTTTTCAAATGAGGAGTGGCAAGTGTATGTATGTTACAAACGTTAACCCTAATCTTTGACTTACAAAAATTTGATTGGTTGCTGTTTAGATTACGCTCAAGCTCAACCTATCAATCGAGAGTTTAAAATACTATGAAGGCGTTACTTTCGTAGCGGCAATAAGTCTTACATCTTTTTCTACTGTCACACTGACAGTACTTGACAGGTCTGTACTTTGTTGTTTATGGTCAATTATTATTTATGAAAAGTGAATATTAATCTTATTGTCTTATTTATTTAAATAATACAAATATATGCATATATACAGGAAAAACATCAGTATTTTGAAAGTTTTCAAGTATTTTCAGTTAGAAAAAGAAGCCGTTAATTATTAATTGCATAGCCTTTTCGAATTTGGCTAAATACAATACTGATGATCTTATTTATCAAATGTAAGGTTAGCTATGTCAAAATAGCAAATAAAAAAACGACTTGCCGAAAACCCGGATATACTTCACAATCGATGACGCACACCAAGAAGGGTATTATTTTAACTATAGCTCCTTGAGACCTATTTCCCGGAGGAATTTTAGGATGTCTGCAGGCTTCAACTTAGGTAAATGTTCCTCTTCTATCCAGTAATCTCCCAGGTGCTGTGATCTAGGATTCTGGAGTGCTGTGCAATTGGAAAATATGTGGATGGAGGTTTCTTCTTCCATGCCACTAAATCTGAATTCTTCTTCCTCCACTATTTTGAGCTTTTTCAGGTGTCCATTCAGTCGACAATGTCCCGTTGGGATCCCTGTTAAACCTCTTAGCACAGTTTTACTTTAACTTATGCATTCATTTGATCTCAACAGGTTGTAGTCACCCAGAATAGTCTTTGATGGTATGAACCCTACTAGATCTTTCCAATGGTCAGATCT
>CAJUYG010002500.1:0-31340 GCA_910591675.1 Galerucella calmariensis | reverse complement strand
TATTGCTTGAGAGTAATGCTAATTACTCGAGAGCAATAATGTCACGTTTTTTCTGCAATCACTTAATTGTAACTATTAAAGACAAATATAAGGTAGAATTCATAAAAACTTTTAAAATCTGTCAGTTTAAATATGTCGATTCAAATATGTTTCAAACTTTTATATCTGTCACTGTCAATACTTTTGTGTTTGTAGTATCGGTTGTTATGGGCGACGACCGTTTTGCCATTTTTTACACTCGGCGAGCGTAAAGAGACGTCAACTTTTCGTTGTCAATGGCAATCGAAAAAGTCTACTTTTCAATGTGATTGTAGAAAAAATTATTTACCTATAAAACTCAGCATGGGTTTTCTTGGTGTGCCCCATAAACGTAGCAATTTGCTTCATTTCGTTTGGTTCCATATTCATTAACTGCAAAGTCGTAGCAATGTGCTTTCTAAATTACATCGATGTCAATAAAGTTGGCTTTGCAGCTCCACAATTTTTAGTCAAACGACCGATGATATTTGTCCCTGCCATCCATCTATTTCCAGATCCCGCGTTAGCAAATAGATAAGGTTTGGATTTAGGTACAGAGGAATAAGTTTCTCTGGCTTTTAATATACAATCTATGTATTTTTGTGTATGTCTTGTGAAAAGGATCGGAACCGGCTTAGAGCCTTTTTCACCTGTGACAGCACGCTTAAACCGTTTAGATATTATTTTTTCAACTGATGTTAATGAATCTGCAGAAGCATTTTGATTACTGTTAAAATCTTATTTTTTGTATGTTTTAATTAGCAAATATTGAACATCGCCGACTCTTTTACGATTGAATATAACTGTTTGAGCTAGCACGCATTCGGTTAAGACTTTGTAGTTATGAGAAATTTCAATGCCATTTTCTAGAAAATTGAAGGCTTTTTCAGATTGTTCATAAAGATATGTTTGCAATTTAAGTATATCTTCTGAAAGGGGTAACTGTAGTGAATACAATGATTATTTTTAGAATAAGGCTTTATTCTACAGAATATAGCCGACATAAAATTATTGACAAGCTTTGTAACAGAACTGACAATGTCATGAATATAATAAAAATGGTAATATTATGACATTCTTCCCGCCTTTTTATTTCTCGAGGAAGTCTTCTAAATATTGAGGACGCCTTCGTGTCCTAACTGGCCTATCGATATCGTCTTGATTGTTCTGTTCTTGAATGGAGTGGTCTTGAATCAGATGGTCTTGATTTTCTTGAATGCATTGGTCTCGACTTTCGTGAATGCTTTGGTCTTGATTTAGATGGTCTTGATCTTGATTGACAGAATTTTCATCGCAACGAATTAATGATATGTCTCCTCGAGGAGCTAAATGCCGAGTTGAAACTGTCTTTTCTTCTCCATTTTCCAGTCGGATATGGGCGTATTCCGAGTTGGCTTCTAGGAGTTGCACTTCGTCAACTAAGGGTTCGTATTTATACGAACGGACGAATCTCTTTAACAGTATTGGACCTGGTGCAGCTAGCCATGTGGGAACCGACGATCCATAAGTTGAACGCCTCACATAGTTATTAAACATACGTCCATGTGGGGTCGAGTTGATAGCAGTGCATAAAAGAGATCTAATAGAGTGAAGAGAATCCACTAGAACCTGCTCCCACTGGTTTATTTTCAAATTTTGAGTTTTTAAACCCAACTGGATGGTTTGCCATATAATTCCATTAAATCGTTCGCATTGACCATTACCCTGAGGATTATAGGGAGTCGTGCGACTTGATGCAATACCTTGAGACTCTAAAAATGACTTAAGCTCACGGGACATAAAAGAGGTACCTTGGTCAGAATGAACATATGCCGGAGTGCCAAATATAGAAAATATTTGACGCAAACATTGGATAACTGTGGAGGATGATATGTCGAACATGGAAATGAGAATGGGAATCTGGAAAATTCATCAACAACGGTTAATAAGTACTTATTTCTTGAAGATGAAGGCAAAGGACCTTTAAAATCCAAATTAAAACGTTCAAATGGTGAGGTGGCTTTGATTAATGTTCCTTCATTTTTGTGAAATTTTGGTTTAATTTCAGCACAAACAGGACATGAGGAGGTAATTTGACGGACGTCTTCTACAGAGTAAGGGAGATTTTTGCAGCGAATCCAATGGAAAACCGAGTAATACCAGGGTGACACAACGAAGAATGTAAATCAAATAATTTCTTTTGATCAGCCGATGACATGATTGCAGAAGTAATGCGGGAAAATGCATCAGCTACCGTGTTTTGACTTCCTGGCCTGTAAACGATATCATACTTGTAGCATGACAATTTCAAACGCCAACGTTGAATTTTCTCATTTTTGATTTTTGAAGAAGACTTGTTATTAAACATAAATGCCACTGACTTCTGATCCGTAATGAGCTGAAAATGTCTACCAATTAAAAAATGTCGCCACTTTTTCAGTGCTTCTACTATTGCGTACGCTTCTTTTTCAACTGACGAATGCTTTTGTTCCTGAGAGGACAAGGTTCTTGAGAAAAATGAAACTGGTCTACCTGATTGGGATAATTGAGCAGCTATCGCAAATTCTGAGGCACCGGTTTCAACAGTTAACACAGCGTCGTCATCAATTGAAGAAATCGAAGAGTTGGCTATGTCTTGTTGGAGCTGTCTAAATGCCAAAATTGCTTTTTCAGACAATGGAAAACTTGTGCTGTGTGCTAGCGGCTGAATTTTTTCGGAAAATTTAGGAACCCATTTAGAGTAGTGTGCAAACATTCCTAGAATTCTTCGAAGAGAAGTTGTTGTATCAGGTACCTACTGGTAAATTCAAGAGAGGCCTAAGTCGTTCTGGGTCCGGCTTCATAGTTTTGTTGCATATTAAATAACCAAGAATGCAAATCGATTTGAGGGAAAATCTTGATTTTGTTTCATTTATTGTTAAACGGTACTTCTTAATGATATCCAAAAATTTTTGTAAATTTTGATCATGTTCTTCTTGTGAGTTACCGCAAACAGTGACGTCATCCAGATAAGCATAGGCGCTTTTAAGATTTTCTTTCTTGATGATACTTTCGACGGTTCGTTGGAAACAAGCGACTCCATTGGTAACACCAAATGGAATTCGAGTAAATTGGTACAAGTTTCCACAAGCTTCAAATGCTGTGTAGATCTTTTCATCATCTTTAATTGGAATTTGGTAATAGGCACTACGGAGGTCAATTGTACTAAAAACGGAATATTTCGAAATTTGGTTTACAATGTCTTCTACTCGTGGCAATGGGTATGCAGCCAATAATGTATATTTATTTATGGTTTCAGAATAGTCAATACACATACGTTTCTTGTAGTTTTCACTTGAAGTTACCAGAGGTTGAGCTCGCCAGGGGGAGATACTGGGTTCTATGATCTTTTCTTTTAGAAGATGTTTGATTTCTTGCTCAATAAAGTTGAGGTCTGAAGTTGTAAATCAACGGGATTTTATTGCGATTGGTTTGCAATTGAACGTCAAATTTGAAAATAAACTGAATGGTTCAAAATTTGCTACTGCTAAATTGCATATTGATAGAGTTTGTCAGCTCCAAAGAGAATTTCGAGTCGGGAATGTTGCTTCAGAATATCATGACCTATGATCACTTCAGTGCAGAGTTCATCAAGGACTAAAAGCTTTACATTTGAATACATTGCAGTGTTTGAACGTTGGTCACTATAAACTAGTACTGAACACTGGACACTCCAAAAAGCTACGGTGATATAATCACAGAGTACACCATTTATTTATATTATGTTTGACATGAGTATGTCAGTGATCAGTCCAGTTCAATATTCTTTTATGTAATACGTTATTGTTAGTTATAATTATTAAATGTATTTGCTCAGTCTCAGTCTCGTCTCGTCTTTTTATTATTGAATATATAACATAATTGGCGACGAGAAAGGTTAACGACATCCACATGTTTTAAGTTGAAGTTACGCGTAAATTTCGTTAGTGAGTTCATAAAGTTATTTGAAAAGAGTTATAATGGCTTCAATAGGAAGTATCGAGGCGTTTAATACAAAAGAATCTGATATCACGTCTTATTTGGAAAGAATGGAGCAGTTATTTGATTGTAACGATATAACATTACGTCTCTAGAATTAAGTCACATACTTGATGCTTTCCAGATTCTGTTGACAGAAATAGAAGAAAAATACAATTATATGATGATTGTAATTGCTGGCGATTTTAACTGTAGAATCGGATTATGTAGTGATGTTTCCGAATTTTTTGAAGGTACTAATTTATTTAATGAAAGGTTGAGTATGGATAGTAGTTTGAATACAAGGGGTAGGCAACTTATTGATTTTATGGAAAAATTTTTAACAGTTCCAAGAACCAATCAAATTTCCTCATTTTTTATCACATGAACAATTTCACCCAATCATGTCAACATTACACTGAAAACAGACCTTGGGGCTGTTTTCACGTTGCTATGGATGCATATTGATTTATTTCGACTTTGAAGTTTCTAATATTTAATATTTCGAAATGTCACATTTAACTTTTCTAATTGTTCCTTTGTTAATTGCACCTTTAGATAAATTGTTTAAGATCTGTTCTTTTTCTATAATAAGCAAAAAATTTTCTATCCGAATAACCCTCGGACATTGATAAATGCTCAAAAATTTTATGACAACTTTCTCAAGCTTGTTGCTTATAGGCAACAGACCTCCGCCTACGGCGTCGGTCTGTTTCCAAGCAACAAGCTTTCGACATCTGTCATAAAATTTTTTCGAACAATTATCAATGCCCTTGGGTTATTACTACTGATAACAATTCATTCTCTGTATTAAACGGCAGAACATCTTTAGACCGACCAGGTCAATTTACGTACATGGGTACACAAGGCAGTAGTGTTGTGGATATGGTGTGGGTGAACAACGTATTCCTTACAAAAGTGAATGATTTTTTCGTCATTGGTAACGATTTTCTGTCCGATCATTTCCCCATTAATTTGGTTTTAGAACATCACCTCGTAGAATTTTCTAGTTCTGTTCCCTCAAATACCTCACGAATATATTCGTCATTGATTTGGAATGAGAATATGTCTTTGAATTATAAGCAGAATATGCAACACTCTAGTCGAGTATTTTTTATCCCCGACCCAGACAAGTCTTATAACAACCTATGTGCAGCTATTAATGAAACTGCTCATAACTTAGGATTTAAAGATAAAACGAGAATTCCTCTGAATACCACTAGAATCCGAAAAAATAAACCATGGTTTGATGAATCTTGTATCCAAGCTAAGAAATCTATGAATAATGCACTTAAAAACTGTAAGCAAAATAATTTTGAGGATGAATTAAAAGATGTATACATAAAACTAAAATGTAATTATAAAAATCTAATTAGGTTAAAGAAAAGAGGGTATGAGAATGATATTATTGGAAAATTCTCAAATATAAGTAATACAAAGGAATTCTGGGAAACGGTTAGGCAGATTAGAGGCAGTTTTACTTCCAAATCTTTATCTGTTGAAAGCTGGGAGAGTTTTTATGAAAATTTATATCCACCTAAATTAGTTCTTTTGAATAGCTTTCAAGATGTTAATCATCCATATCTTGACACAACTATTTCTCAGGAGGAAGTATATGCTGTAATTAGTAAAACTAGGGATAACAAGTCTTCAGGATCAGATGGAATTTGCTATGAGTTTTACAAGAACTTGCCACATAACTGGGTTATATACTTGACGTCATTATTCAATACTATATTTGACACTTCTCTTATTCCTAAAAGTTGGGCTAATATTCTACTAACCATGTTACATAAAGGCGGTCCAGTTAATAACCCCGAAAACTACAGAGGCTTAGCTTTGGCAAACTGTGGACTCAAATTATTCACCAGCATTATTCTAAATAGGTTGTCCTCCTGGATCGATGACTGTAAAATATTGCCTGAATCCCAATCCGGCTTTCGAGAAGGTCGTGGCTGTATTGATAGTATTTACACTTTGAGTTCTGTGATTCAGCTACATATCAGACATCAAAAACGCAAGATATTTGCTATTTTTGTTGATTTTAAGAGAGCATTCGACTCAACAGACCATAAGCTATTATGGACTAAATTATTTAAGCTTGGAATATCAGCAAAAATACTTCGCGTTATAATAACATTATACTCTCAAGCAACAATTCAAATAAAAGCCTCAGATGGATTTACTAGAAAATACAATGTAACAATGGGTGTTCTACAGGGTGAACCGTTAAGTCCACTTTTATTTTCTTTATTCATTGCTGATATTGAATCATTTTTCTACGATAGTGGAGCTTGGGGTGTAAATATTGATCATGTGAACGAGATTCTAGCATTACTATATGCAGATGATATTGTTATTCTTGCACATTCTGAAATTGATGTTGTTAGAAAATTGAAAATATTGGAGAAGTATGCAGCAGAAAATAATCTAACAATTAATATACAAAAGACCAAAATTATGCAATTCTCAAAAGGGGGTTTTCGAAAATCTAAATTTAAATTTCACTACAACAATCAACCCATTGAAGTTGTGAATAAATATAATTACCTAGGTGTAACAATGTCATCTTCTGGTGTATTTCATGAAATGTCAGTAGTTACTGCAAATAAAGGAAAGCAAGCCGTTGGAACTATAATGCCAATTTTGGTTAAAGCGAAGACGGACTGCTGGTATCCAAGAATTAAGTTGTTTGAGACGATGGCTCTGAGTGTTATGTTCAACGCAGTACCTGTTTGGGGTTTCAGGTATTTGGATGTACTAGAGAGAGTCCACGTACAGTTTATCAAAAGAGTTCTCCTTGTTTCTATCAATACACCTGACGCCATAGTACGTTTAGAGGTGGGAAGAGTAAGACTTGAATATACAATCTTCAAATTATCTCTCAATTGGCTGCTAAAGATTATGGCTATGGATGATACTAGATATCCTGTTCTTTGCTTTAGACAACAAATTCGTACATCCGGTAGTACTGATGCCAAGTTTAACTGGGCGGTACAAATGGAACAATTTTTTAATAAAATAAATCAGTTGGAAATGTGGAACAACTTGAGCTATCATACATTAATTAGGAATAGGAAAAAATTACTTGAGATGAATTATACACAATTGTATGAATCGGACTTATCCCTGGTTTCTAAGTATTCCTTTTTATATCTGTATAGTTTGTTCACTGTTTCCAGAAATCCAAGTTTGTATTTACTCGTAAGATTGCCCATTCAAATCACCCGCACACTAGCTCAGCTGCGTACGGCAAATGCATTCAGAATCAAGTTCACCTTAAATGGAACTACTTGTTATATTGATCCCGATATTGAATGCTCCGCATGTAATCGGAATGAAAAGGAAACATTACAGCATCTTCTTTTTGATTGTCCAATATACGTCGTCATGAAACAAAATATTTCTTGTTTGCAGAGTTTGGAAGTATTAATCAAAACTCTACAAAATATCACACTTGTTGAAGACAGGCAAATTTGTGAATATGTGTGGAATATTATAAGATTAAGGTCATTTATTATCAATGAGTTATTATCTGTTAAGATGTCTTGTTATGTTATATATTATTCTTTTTAAATTGTTTGTTAGTGTAGGTATAACGTATTATGCAATTTGTACTCATACACCCTTGCTGTAAACTTATGTTTTTGAAGCAATAAATTATTATTATTATTATTATTAACGATATAACATTAGGAGTCAAGAAGGTTTCATTGCTTCTTACTATGATTGAAAGATCTACTCGCTCCAGAATTACCAAGCTCTAAATCCTATGTCGATTTGGTACAAGAACTAAAGAAGAATTACAGTCCAAAAAGGTTAGTGATTGCTGAAAGATATCGCTTTCATACTGCTTTTCAAGATCCCCATGAAGATATCAAAGCTTTTTCAGCTAGGTTAAAGAATTTGGCCAAGTTTTGTAACTTTGGTGTGTTTTTAAATGATTCGTTAAGAGACAGATTAGTATGTGGCTTAAGATCTGATGGAATTAAACGCCACTTATTAACAGTAGATGGTCTTACATTTGACGACGCTTTCACCACAGCAGTGGGCATGGAATTGGCCGAAGGGCAAATAAAAGTCATGGGCTTTTCAGAAGCTCGAGTTAATAAAGTTGGAGAAAAAACATCATTTCACAAGTCACAATACAAATCAAAAAAAAGGAAATTATGGTTCTAGATGTGGTCCTAGTACTAGTACCAGTAACCAAAGAAGTCAATATAGAGAGCAGTCTCAGTCGAACCCCACTTATCGAGGTAATTTTAGAAATAGTACTTCAGGAATGAGTTCAGGTCGACGTTCAGAGAGTTGTAAGCGGTGTTGTCGTTTTCACCATGAAAATAAAAACTGTCCAGCTGTGTCATGGAAATGTTATGCTTGTGGTGAAATGGGTCACACTGGGAAGTTTCCCATGTGCCGAAACAGAGTATTTGATGTTCACGAAGATGATCAAGATGAACCGTTAAATACAAACTCAAGTGTCGAGGAATTTGAATTAGGCTTGTTAAATGAAGAAAATACTGATAGTGAAGATTGTAAGTTGAAATCTTTGAAAACGAACTTCAGTAATAGTCTAAGGGTAAGGATCTTTTTAGATTATCATGCCGTAAACATGGAAGTTGACTCTGGTGCAGTCCGCTCGGTAATGCACGAGAATGATTATAATAAATTATTTTACAATTTGGTCCTAATTCCAGTGAATTTTAAGTTACGTGTATTAACTGGTCAAAGAGTCTTAGTTTTGGGTCAAATTGACGTCCATGTTTCATATATGTCAAGTGTATTTGTTTTACCGTTAGTAATCATTAGATCTGAGTCTCCATTCAGACCATTATTGGGTCGTAATTGGCTGAGTGTTTTGAACAAAAAGTGGAAAAATGATCTTTTAGATAATAGTGTAGTAATCAAACAAAATTTGGAAACAGTTAATATTATAAAACAAGATACTGAATGTAAAATTAAATTTATTAGTAAACCAGTATTCAAAATTGTTTGTTGATGAACCCAATTCATTTATGAAGGAGTTTAAAGCTGAATTTAAGTTGAAAGATGGAGTAAATTCAATTTTTATAGGGCTTATGAAATGCCTTATTCACTTAAGCCAAAAGTCGAAGAGGAATTACTTAAAATGGTCAAGTCTGGGGTTATATACAAAGTCAGTCATAGTAATTGGGCTAGTCCGATTGTGGTGGTACCTAAAAAGAATTCCAACGAAATCAGAATTTGTGTAGACTTTAAAAAAACTTTAAATCGAGTCATCGACAGTGATCATTGTGTACTACCTTTGCCTAATGATATTTTTGCAAGTCTGGGTGGTAGTAGTTGCTTTACTGTCTTGGATTTAAAAGGGGCTTACCAGTAATTACGTATTAGTGACCAGTCTAAAGAATTGTTTACAATTAATACCCATATTGGTTTATTCAGGTTTAATCGTATGACTTATGGAGTAAGTTCTGCACCAGGAATTTTTCAGTGCGTTATGGATGCAGTTTTATCTGGGTTACCAAAAACAAAATGTTATCTTGATGATATTTTAATTCATGGATCATCATTTGAAGAGTGTTATCATAATTTAGTCAATGTTTGTGAGAGGTTACAAAAGTTTAACATAAAAATCAATAAAAAGAAATGTTAGTTTTTTGAAGAGTCAGTCGAGTTTTTAGGTCAACGAATAGATGCACAAGGAATTCATCCTACCACTGAAAAGATCAATTGTATTAAAAATGCTCCATCGCCAAAGAATTTATCCCAATTAAAATCCTACTTGGGTTTACTAATTTACTACGGAAAATTCATACATATGATTTCAGCAAAACTTAAGCCGCTTTATAATTTATGCAAGGGAGACTGTGTTTTTGTATGGAGTGAGGAGTGTGAAAAAATGTTTTAACTTAGTAAAGAATTAATTACTTCCAAAGATGCCCTGACGCACTTTGATCCCACTAAACCAATTTTCGTGACATGTGATGCAAGTGGTTATGGGGTGGACGCAGTATTAAGCCATCAGTTTGAAGGTGTTGAAAGGCCAGTACTGTTTGCATCTTGTACATTATCAAACGCTGAACAAAAATATTCGAAACCAGAGAGGGAGAGCTTAGCTATTATTTTTGCGTTGACAAAATTTCATAAATATATTTTTGTTCGTAAATTCACATTAGTAACGGATCATCAGCCATTACAGTATATTTTTGGCAGAAATAAAAATATTCCTGACACTGCGGCGGCTCGCATTACACGTTGGGCTTTACAGCTGTCTGCATATGACTATGATATACAGTATAGAAAGGGTAACTAAATTTCAAATGCCGATGGTTTATCACGTCTACCTATAAGAGCTGATAGTGGAATATCTTCAGACAGTTTGTTATCGTTTAGTTTGTGTTCGGACGCTCCAATGGATTCTTCTCATATTGCTGTAGCTACTCGAAAAGATGTTACTTTGTCAAAAGTTATAGATTTAACACTTCGTGGTTGGCCCAATTCCTTGAATGATGAAACACTTAAACCATATTTTAAACGTAAATTAGAATTGTCTGTTGATGGCAATTGTCTTTTATTGGGAAGTAAAACTGTTATACCCTATTCATTGCAAAATAAAATTATGACGTTATTTCATGAACAGCATTTGGGTATTGTTCGAACTAAAATGCTTATGAGATCATATTGTTGGTGGCCAGGTATGACAAATTATATAGAGAAGTTCATTGGGTCATGTTCAATTTGTCGAGAAACACAGAATCTTTCTGACAGGAGTATTTTATTACCTTGTCCAAATGCTCCAAATAATTTTTATAGGGTTAATATAGATTTATTTTATAAATATAATCACAGTTTTTTAATTTTGGTGGATAATAAATCGAAATGGATTGAAGTAAAACTGATGGACGAAGGAACAAACGCTAGGGAAACTATTATAAAGTTGAAACAAATATTTTCTGTCTTTGGCTTACCTTCAGAGATTGTTTCTGATAATGGCCCACCATTTAATTCTTCAGAATTCAGTTTATTTTGTCAGGCAAACGGAATAAAACCAGTTAAATCACCTCCATATCACCCTCAAAGTAATGGTATTGCAGAAAGGGTCGTGCAGACAGTTAAGCGTGGGTTGGAAATAGCTCTTTTTGTTGAGAGGGGAAAGGAGATTAGTAAAAACACAATTCTGAATCGTTTGGAGAGCTTTTTATACACTTACAGGAATACCCCTTCTCCTTCTACTGGGATTTCTCCAGCTGAAGCTGTTTTGAAAATACGCCCAAGAACAAGATTTGACCTCTTAAAGCCATCAACCAATAATAATAATTTAAATCTTAAAGCTGATTTATCCAAATTAAAATTGTATTCGGTTAATGATTTAGTGTTTGTTAAAAACTATCAAACAAGGTTGTGGCAACAAGGTAAAATTATAAAAGTTATGAGCCACTGTACATATTTGGTAGAAATAAATAAAAATTTAAAATTGGTACATGCAAATGACTTGCGTAAAAATCAATGTACTGAAAGACCAGCGAAAAGTCCTATAGCTAGTCGCAATGATGACATTCTTGATGATTTACCTTTTTCCCCAGTGCTATGTCAGACCCAAATGTAATCGAACCAGAATGTATGATTAATGGAAGATCTGAATCTCTAGATTTACCTGTGAATGTAACTGTTTCAAGCAGTGCAACGGAATCTCCTACTACTATTCATTTGTCGAGGTCCGGACGACCCATAAAAAACCTGTTGAATTGAACTTATAAATACCTACTCAAGGTAGGGGAGGAAAATGCAGTGTTTGAACGTTGGTCACTATAAACTAGTACTGAACACTGGACACTCCAAAAAGCTATGGTGATATAATTTATATTATGTTTGACATGAGTATGTGTGTGTGTGTGATCAGTCCAGTTCAATATTCTTTTATGTAATACGTTATTGTTATTTGCTCAATCTCAGTCTCGTCTCGTCTTTTTATTATTGAATATATAACATAAATGTTATCCAAAATTTGTAGGCGTACAATACAATATCAAAGAACTTGCGACGTGAGAGATGTTGAAGCCATTTTCACATTAATTCTTGATGGAATGACACAAATATTTTTGTAAAACGGCAACACTTGAATCGAAAGTTGATGAATATGATTCAGCATGTTGCTTGGCTATTTCTAACGCTCTCGCAGTGTCAAACGCTTGAATTAAGCTCAAAGAAGAGTGCTCTAGAAGCCGCTGTCTAATTTGTGGTGAACTTAAACCACTGATAAATGAGTCTCCGATAAAATCATCTCTATTCTGTTCGGCCGTAACAGCTTTAAATTTGCAGTCTTTGCTCATCTGCTTCAAAGTTTGTAGATATTGGTCAATTGACTCACCCGCAAGCTGTCTTCTTGATGAGAGAGAATATCGAGAAAATATTTCATTTTTGGGCTTTACGTAGAGGCTTTCAAGGTTTTTTATGGTATCTTCATACGTTGTACTTTCACTAATGGACTCAAAAACGACTGGACTCACGTAGTTTATTAGTAGATTCAGCTTCTTCGTGTTGTCCTCCACATCTGTCGCTTCCAGAAAGTTCACGAACAATCTGTACCAATGATTCCAAAGTTGACCTGCGTTTCCAAGCCTGACATCTATATCTAGACGATCGGGGCGAAGTAGCTTATCCATTTAATTTTTCTGTAGAATAAATTGTAGTGAATACAAAGGATTATTTTTAGAATAAGGCTTTATTCTACAGAAAATAGCTGACATAAAATTATTGACAAGCTTTGTAACAGAACTGAAAATGTCATGAATATAATAAAAAGGGTAATATTATGACAGTAACTCTGTAGGTTTTTCCCACTGCCATTCCCTAAGGAATGGCAAGGAATGCTATGCTGGATAGTTCATTACACCAATTTCCCTCTATAAGTTTTTTCAAATCTTTTATTTCAGACCTTTTTTCGTCTTTGTTATTCCATGTTAACTTAAGAAGCTTTCTTTTATCAAGTACAAGTTTTTATGCAACATCACATAAAGTTTTTAAGTTTGTACCCATATGTAAGGCTAGAGAAGGTGCTTTAAAGTTTTTGTCGTCCTCGCTATACCCACTTATAAGCTTTGCTGCTAATATTAAAGCTCTGAACATTTCTGGTTTAAGCACATCAAACATTCCACGAACATCACTATTCATTGATTTTACTGCTAAAAGCATTCTCGCCATTTCTCTCATTTTATTGGAAATAGCTGTCGCGATTTGTTGTCTTTTGTGTTAAGCTAATAAAGTTTCAGGTGAATATCTTTATAGCTGAGTACACATGACTAGAAGTCAAGAAAACATTTTTGTATTCTGTGTAAAATTTTTATTTTAAAATTGCAAAGCGCTTTCGGCGGTTAAGCCATCATCAGTGCCATACTCGTCAGATATGAAACAAGAAACTTAGTCAAATGTCTACAACACATTAACGTCACTACATTAAATTCAAAATTTTTTAAAAATTAATTATCCCCTGTTTGGGGTTAAAATGTATTCATATTATGAACATTTTTAATTTTATAAATTCTTCAGCCACTACAAGAACACGTGTTGATGTATGGCACTGATGATGGCTTAACCGCCGAAAGCGCTTTGCAATTTTAAAATAAAAATTTTACACAGAATACAAAAATGTTTTCTTGAATAAAGTTTCACCATACAAGCAAATTAGAGGATCATTTTTTGCTGCTTCACTCATATCGTCTGCACGCATTATGTCAAATAATTCTTTCTTTATGCGAGAGGATCTTGAATATTCATGATTTTTTGACAACATTGTTGCTATAAATGTTTGAGACTTTGATGTGCATTTTTTTCCTGGGTTAGCGACATCGATTAGCCTATTTTTGAAATGTCTTACATGCTTAAAAAGTATTTTTTTATCGTAATGCCCTAAGCAATAGGTGCATACTGTTTTATCATTTTTAGAAGATCTGACTGGGTGCATTATGTCTTTTTCTATGAAAAGATGAAAATATCCCTGTTTTCTAAGTGATGCCACCATAGCCAGGCGCTCTTTACTTTTTGGTTTCAAATTTTGAATGCTCTGTACCTTTTTATTGTTTGCATCATGCCTGAATAAATGCCTTGTGAAATGTGTTAAAACATCTTGATAACATAAAGGGCAAATAGTAGGTCTTTCTCTTGCTGAGGGTTTCTTTATATGTATATTGCTCAGTAGCAACCTAAAAGGAGAAATTATATTTTGTGATTAAACTATTTTGGAGTTCTAGATTTATAAAAAATGAAACAATTGTGTGAGTACCTATGTGCTTAGCACACGCTCGTACAAATTTGTTGCGTTCGCAACGTTTATTTTTATTTTTCAAAGCAAAGTTATAATCCGTAAATAAAGAAGTTCAATGTATGGTCCAAAAGTATTCGTTATAGAATGAATTATTGATGTAGCAGTTACTTACTGAATATAATGAAGTAGCAAATAATGCAAACTGTTGTTCTGTACAACCAATGCTGGCGCTATTAGTTGTTTGGTCTTCATTTTTCTTGGGTATCTGTAAGCATATGAAAAATATTTGTGATTGCTTTTCAATATCATTTAAAACATTAGGTGAGCTTGAAGGTACTTGCAAATACTAAGAGATAGTTATTTTTGAGATTGTTCCAAAGAAATGTAAATTATTTAAATGACCATTATATATGATTGATTATTTGTATTTAATATATAATTTAGATAGAAAGATTAGGAAGGTGAGGGTAGGATAGGATAGGATAGGATAAATAGTTATATACAGTATGTACATAAAGTAACGTAACTTACTGAATAAAAGTTTTTTCAAATAATCCAGACCATCTGCATAGGTTGATTAGATAAATACAGGGTACACCGTTGCTCCAAAATAAAAAAAAGGTAGAACGTGTCGCGGGAGACACGGTAGGAACTTTAGTTCCTTTTAAGAAAAAATTATGTAATACATTTGACGTTATAGATAAACGATTTTCATATTCTTTGGTGGATGAGTAGTAAGCATACCAGACTCTCACGCGGTAGACCCGGGTTCGATTCCCCGTGAGGAATTTTTTTTTACTGTTAATTTTATTTTTAAATAATTATTCTGCTTCATATTAATAACGACAACAGGTAGACGTTTGAAATATTTAGCAGAATATTCATTATTATGGATAATGGTACGGTACCCTTCATGAGGGAGTCCGACTGGCAACATCTACTCATAACAGCATCGTATATTTAAAAAGGGAAACCGTAGCATTGTACAAATTGTACATTTAAGAACTGTACGCTTATCACAAAAAATTAGTGAAGACATAAAATTGAATTGGTACGATTATTAATAAAATTGTCGAACATTTTTAATTTCAAGTTATATTTATTTTACAGTATATTCAAATGTTTATTTTATAGATTTTTTCTTGAATGGATCGTAGAAAAAATATAATGTTCGACTCGTGTGGATTGTCCATATCCACACTAGTTGCACAAACTACTAATCTGCACAGTTTACAAAATGGAAATGTAGGCCATCAGTTAACTAAACGGATATGATTTCATATACATCTTAGAACGTATATGAAATCCACCAATCAGCATTCGAGTTTAGTATCCGTCATTCATCTTTTTTTCAATTTACAAGAAACGTCAAAATAACTTGTCAAAAAAAGTTTCTCATAGAAGCGCACTGGATCAAGAATATTCATTCACAAAGATGAACTTAAAAGAAATAATCCGTACAAATTACCAACAAATACTTACTTAAAACAGAATAAAATGGGTAATTAAGGTGACCTCAGATTTTATAAAATTATGTAATAGGTACATCTGACGTTATAGATAAACAATTTTCATATTTCTCAGTGGTCGAGTAGTAAGCAATCCAGACTCTCACGCCGTAGACCCGGGTTCGATTTCCGTGAAAAAGTTTTTTTTTCAATTGTTACTTTTATTTTTAAAAATAATTATTCTGCTTGATAATAATAACAACAGGTAGACGTTTGAAATATTTAGCAGAATATTCATTATTATAGATAATGGTACGGTACCATTCATGAGGGAGTCCGACTGGCAACATCTATTTATAACAGCATCGTATATTTTAAAAATGAAACCGTAGCATTATACAAATTGGACATTCAAGAACTGTACGCTTACCACAAAATTAGTGGAAACATAAAATTGAATTGTAAAATGTTTAATTTGAAGTTATAAGTATTACAGTTTATAGAAATTTTTATTTTCTAGATTTTTTCTTAAGTGGGTCGTAGGAAAAATATGCTGCTCGACTCGTGTGGATTGTCCATATCGTACTTGAACGATTGAGCACTCCGCCTATGGCGTCGTGCTCAATCTTCGTCCTCGTGCGATATGGCCATCACATCCACACTAGTTGCACAAACTACAATTTCTTTCAAAATATGCCTTTTTACATTTAAAAACAACCTGCCAAATGTCAAATCAATTTATCCATCCATTTCAAAGTTATCGAATTAAAACATTCAAGTTTTCAAAATTTCAACACCCTGTATTTCGAAAAGTAAATGTGCTAAACCCCTTAATCGCGCAAAAAAAATTATGGAAATAATAGTAAAAATTGATCGGAACAAATTCGAGTAGATCACCGGCACTGCGAATACCAGCTTTGCATATAATTTAAATATAACATCGGTGGTTCAGTGGTAGAATGCTCGCATTGCACGCGGGCGGCCCGGGTTCGAATCCCGGCAGGAGCATATTATTATGAATCGCTGTTTCGTAAACGAGAGAAAGAGACTAAGGAGGCACAAGCACGCAAGCAAGGCACATAACGAAGCAACGTAACATAACGTAGCGTAACGTAACGCGTAACGGTCAGATCTTTTGCGTCGCGACCCCTGGTCGCTCAAACATAACCTGGCGTAAAGAACTAAAGTTCCAAAAATCCCAGAAAGGTGGAATTTTTTGTTCCGAGAGGGATCGAGAGAGAGAGAGAAAGAGGGTACTTCTCTCGTCTCGCCTCGAAGCTTTATACGAGAGACAAGAACACTTCTGACAAACTCGAAACCAAAACGACGATTGCGCCGTATTGATTTCGGAACCATCGTAGCAAACCATAGGGTTGCGGCTCTATAATTTGTAATTTAAGGGTGCATTCGTGATCAATTAGCTGGGCAAGTGGCACTTTGGCACGCAAGCTGAGCAAATCTATTTCAGTGTGATCGTTCACAACGCAATTTGGCGTCAGAGTTGAAGTTGAAGTCGTCGTAATTTCTTGCAAGCTCCAAACTTTCACTTCGACTTGCACTTCGTGTCGGCTGTGGGACATGCGCATTAACTTTTGTTATTTGTTTTTTGATATATCTGACATCTGTTTGATAGTCTGATAAATAAATCCAAATCCAAATTATATATTATAACCTCAGACTGAACTTAATAAAGACATAATCATGCTTCGGCCATATGTTGAAGGAATTCTGACAATTATTTAGGTATGAACGCGCTTGCGTTGAAGTCGACTTTGGAGCTATTGTGAATGGCAAATTTCGTGCCGACTTGCGTACCAAAGTACCACTTGGCCAGCGAATTAATTACCAATGTAGCATAAGGCTGAATGAAACGAATTTTGTAGGTGACTTTATGAAAGTTGACTGTGTTATAACATGAAAAAGTTATTCATCGTTTCAAACGATAATCAGGAACAGTCTAAAAAATTGACAAACTATGTTTTGTTTCATGAAATATGTAAAAAAAATTCTTGTGCAAAATGGGAGAGATATAAAGTGTTCATGAATTTTATGGTCTAGAAATATCTTTTTTTCTGAAAAAACGTTGAAAAATTATATTGGAATAGTGGAATTTATGTTAACGGAGCTCGAAACAATAATATTAAAAACTAAAATGTATTGCAAAACATGATAAAAAGAACTATAAATGTCAATGAAGTAGATGTTCAAACTTTTCATCGCGAACGTCTTGGCAACATCCGAATCTTAAATAAAACTGTCTTCTAACATCATTCAACATATCAGGCGTGATCGACCTAATCACAAGCGTATTTTAAGTGATTCAAATGAAAAGGTTTAGTTTTGTACAGAATGCTCTCCACCTATACCCATAAAAAGGAATATGGTATTGCGTGTACTCTCATCCGGTGAGTACTTTCCGTTTACCAGTAGCGGTAATAATATTGTTATCTAATATGTCCATCGTTTTCCTATCAAAATCGTCTTCCCGTCAGCTCCTGAGTAGGTATTATTTATAGTGATGCAATTTGCTTTTAATATGTTTACTATCGATGCACGACTAGCATTTAATGTATTGGATGCCTGACTGCTCGATGTATGAGGGTTTTCCTCACATTTAAGAACCACATCCAATTTGATTTAATCACCAACTCAATTGGCAGCTGGTGTTTTTATCTATATCTTCTAATGATTTTTCAGTATATTATAGCGAAATTTGGTAACCTGTATTTCCCATTTAAAAAATTAGGGGTTGTACAGTTCTTTTTACGATCTAAAAAACTGACCTGACTTGAGATGGGATAATGACATGCAATAAAGACATTAAAATATTAACCGTGACAGAGTCATATTTATTTTGTTGGCGAATAATAAATTATTACCCAAAAACTTCTAGGACTTTTGGGTCATTCTTATTAAAAATACGTCAGTACTTTTTCTTTTCCATCAGGTAAATTGCGTCTCTGCACGGTTAATCTGAAAAGTTTCATGCTTTTATTGCATCTCAAATCTAAGTCAAGTCAGTTTCTTAGATCGTGAAGAGAACTATACCTGTTATTCAAAGAGGGTTGAAGATAGGATTCTCACATTGAAGAATTCCAATTTATAATTCAAATTTGACGTGTTTCGGAATGTTTCATAAGTATGTACAGTAATCGAATAAATGAATTCATTCCGTTTGGCTTTTAAACACTGCTTATAAAGACGGTTTCAATTTTCCGATTTTGAGTTAAAAAAACAAAAAGGTTTTTTAAATTTGACTCTTACATAACTTTTGGCAATCAAAGTTATTACAAAAATGATTAATCTGAATATGTTATTTTCCAATAAACATTGTTTAAACAATGAATCACACTATTTGTCCATCAACACTTCACAGCTTGAAACAATACTTTATCAACAAATATAAATTCGAAAACAAAACCAAAAAGAAAATTTGACTGTATCACCAGAGTGTCGCGGAGCGTAGCTTTAGCGAGCCACTGCTTGAGATATTTGAATAGTTGACCTTTATACACTTACAGTGTAAACAAAAAAAATTTAAAGATATTAAAAAAATAGCTTTCTAAATCGATCATTGTTCTTTAATACTCGAGTACCTATAATCTAAAAATTGATCACCTCGAGATTTAAATCAGTACGTTAATGTGATTTATACAGAAGTGGATGTGTGTTGTGAACGTTGAAAGTGAAATAAAAAATATATATATTGGTCATTCGTTGATAATGGTGTTATTGAATATTTCGTAAGTTGCATGGTTTTTAACGATATATTTCATGAGAGTGAAAACACTTTTTCAAATCCTCTAAGCATTAAAGTATTACCAAAACATAATGGGGGTTATGGCTATGGAAATGGTATATTACATAACGTGTGCGGAAAGTGACATTTTTCACACGAGTGGGAAATATTGTAGCACGAGGCATAAGTCAAGTGCGAAAATTACACAATTGTGAAAAATCACCTTCGCACGAGTAATGTATTTTTCCTACGATCACGTGATAATTTCACCAAATAATGTGTAATCAACATCTTACATATCAATACACAAAATGTTAGAATTAAGGTCAACATAATTGATTTAAAAATTAACAATAACTTTCATTAGTAACAAAAATTCAAGTAGTTATAGGTAGGTTATTACAATTATCAATTGGTTGGATAATTATAGAAATTGAAAGAGAAAATATTATTGTTGCTTTTTATATATATTTACATTTATCATAAATACCTTACAAGATGATTACATTTTCAGAGTAGGTATTATAAGATATGGTTTGGATTAGTTGGTACAACATCGGACTTCTGACGAAGAGTACGCGTGTTCGATCCTTGACTGCATCCTAATTTTTTTTTTAAGCGAGTGTCACAAAAAATGAAGTTTTACGGATCTATTAACGTCCCTAAAGTGTATCTTTTTTGGCCGCTTTTTTACTTTACGGCCGCTTTTTTACTTTACGGCCGCTTTTTTACTTTACGGCCGGTTGGAAGTCTAACTCTGTAGCAGAAGGCTACATTGAAGATTCCATTTCAAGAAAGAAGGAAATTTCAAATAGAATTCTTGCAGGAGGAAAAGGTACTTCAGGTATGCGTTCTTCTGTTCAAAATAATTCCAAAGAAATTGAATTAGATGGTACTTCAGTAAGCAGCTTTCCAGCAAGAACCATTGTTACGGAAAATCAAGAAAATGAAATGTTTGTTAACAATGTCATGTCTAAAAGTGGTATTACATTTTCAAAATGTAGTAAATGTACATTTAACATAACAATTAATAGCAAATAATGCCCTAATTTATTAACTTCGTTATGACCCAACTTCTGTTTATCATACTTACTGTAAGTAATTCTGTACACATCTTTGTTACTTAATAATACACTTTTCATTTGGTTAATAAAAATTTGAATCTAATCTTCCAGTTTCGTCTCTGTTTAGAAACAAAATTGTAAAAAAAAGTTGTTACCTATTTGATGAGACACTCGCTTAAAAAATTTTGTGTGCACCTCGGCCGTATGATATTTTTGGCCTCACCTGAAATTTGCTTGGCCTCGGCTACGCCTCGGCCGCAAATTTCAGATTCGGCCAAAAAAGATCAACATTACGGCCTTGGTACACAAATAACTATTAATCAAGAAAATAAGAAAAATATCACTTCTCAAATAGAATATATATTACATAGGTAAATCTAATCAAAAATTATACATTTGACTGAATATTTTTTTCGTATCATTTTCAACCAATCAAAACGATCAATTTAGTTAAGTAACCACGTATAATTTCGATAATACCTGATTATACATAGAGTAGCTTTACCAATCAAAAATTTTACAAGTGATTATACATAGAGTAGCTCTACCAATCGAAAATTTTACAATACTTCAATTTCCATAGAAACCACATCGACATCAATATACAACACACAAACTAACATTGCCGTCAAATTCTGACGTTTATCAAAAATGAGTCGATTTGGATTGTAATTTCCATCGTACCAATTTGTATCTAAATTAATAAATTGTTTATATTTAATCAACAAATAATCGTATCAAATAAAAGGTACTTCCAAATAAAAAGGGTTATATATATATACACCTCAAACTCCCTGCATAATTACAAATCGTGTCAGCTTGACAGAATAATCCTCCCGTTTCGCGGTCGGATTATTTAAACTGTCAAACTGACTTCCTTACTTGTAACTTTTGATATAATCAACTGGCGAAGCTATGCTGCAAAAACACTGACACAGACATGTGATTAAAATAAATATACATATTTGAACTCACTTAAGGAAATAGGTGTAAGTAGACCCTCGTAGAACCCCGTCTAGTGTGGCCGTCTGCCTGAACGGCCTTGTGACCAACAAACTCGACCCAAATCTCAGCAGGGAGGTATATTAACTCTTAAATATCGCTAAACCAGGGTTAGACTAGTATGTATCTAGTTTATGTTAACAAAATTCGTACAATTATAAAATGAAATTTTTGGGATCAATGTCGATGGTCCCCCTTTTATATATTTTTTTTCATTTATTATTTTTCTCTTCTCGGATCTTCTATGACAGAAATTCCATTATAAATACATCAATAAGAATATCTCTGGGTGCATATAGGACTAGTCCAATCTATCACTTTGCTCTGGATCACGACAAAATTCGGCGCTGAATTATTCGCTCAGTCAACCCACTACCTATATGAGAAACCCTATCCAATAACGAATAGCGTTGAATGATTAATTTTTCACTCAACGCCAATAGGGATCAATTATACAGAGTTCGGCAAAAGTCCGGGACCGGACAAGGATTGAAGAAAATATAATATTTTTGAAAAATCTTTTCATACCACAAATTTCACTTCAACTTAAACTATAATTTAACAATATTTTAAAATATACAGGATGTTCCAGTTTTGCGTACCGAACTAAATTTTTTTTTCTTCTAATGGATTTTTTGGCTATCTTATGGCAGATTTTAAAAGATCACGTTCTAAGCCTCCAGAAAATATAGGATTCGGCTATACCGAGTGGCTAAAAAGATATAATAGCCTTTTTCACAGAAAAATCACTATCCACTCAGAGACATTTTATGAAATAGCAGAAAACAAAAGGTATGTTTTGAACATTAAAAAACTTCAAAAAAATATATCTAGTACTAATTTTAATAACATACGAATCAATAGAATGTATTCAATCTGTAGTGATGAGAGAAGCAAGACCTAGACTCGGATAGTCTTGCTCTTGAGTATTCAGTCTTGGTCTTGCTAGTCTAAGTATATTATTTTTTTCCCATCACTAGCAATCTGGCAAGCCCCCAAATATTTAGACCTAAAGGCAAATCAAAATGCAGTAATATTAACAGAGTCTCTCAGTTCACTCACGGCAATTTCCAACGATCCACTTGCCAGTATAATATTCGACAATCAGTTAATATTTCCTTATTCCATATTTTTTTCAAATAAAAAAAATGGAATTGTATCTGCAATTGAAAAAGCTTTTAAATGAAAAATTAATCAACTACCCTCCCATTTAAAAAAAGTTAAGGATGTCTGCAACCCACCAATTGATTAAAAAGATGAACAAATATCTTTGTAATATGCCCTATTGAAAATAAAAAATTGCCGTGTTTCGGGAATTTGGGGAAATGTTGAAGAATTTGTTCCAGTTGGACTTTCCACTCTGTGAGTGATATTAACACCAGCCCTTTCTAAGATAAGAATGCCCTTTCCGTAGCAGGTGACCCTCCACAAAACATCGAACCATGAAATAGATTCAACAACTTTCTGATCTACTGAACAGCCTAACTTCCGCACAGCATAGCAAGCTTGATTCATCCTTTTAACAAGCTCAATAAAGAGTATTATAGTGATAGAGATTCTATCGTTACAAATAATAGTATTGAAATAATAAATCGCGTACTTTTCTGTGACACTGTATAATTCCAATAGATTGGACAACTTACCCGTACAAAAAACTGTCACTTATTTTCAATTGGCTCCGTCGGAAAGGTCACTTAAAACTTTATTAACTAACAAACCGTTATAATTATCAAATTAAACTCGTTCACATATTTCTGTTTCAGTGGCTCTCAGACCAACATATACAACGGCTCATCATCGGTTACCATAAACAGCGGCGGTGCGTTGAGGAAAGTACCGAATAGCAGTCCTAGTAATCACAAAAGACCGATGATATCGTTAACGCATTTGCCTAAAAGGCCTTCAGTTGACATTACGTTCACTGATCTATCCTATTCGGTTTCCGAAGGTCGAAAGCGAGGCTATAAAACTATTTTGAAATGCATCAGTGGAAAATGCAAGTCAGGAGAGTTGACGGGAATTATGGGACCGTCGGGAGCTGGGAAGAGTACGTTGATGAACATTTTGGCAGGCTACAAGTAAGTAAATGTTAAATATTTCATTATCCTGTCATAGTAGTAGAAGGCTGGTATTAATCATCGTATATATCGTTTCAGTGAAAAAAGAAAATGGTTGAATGGCTAATACGAGTAGAGATCACCGAGGCTGTTCTAAAAATACCATATTTTATCGATATTGCTCAATAAATCTTGCATCTGCACTATAGTCTGTTTCTTATTGTCTGACAGCACGCGAAAAGGTCACAGATGCTAGTCAGGTAGTAAACCATAAGCGTCACCGTTCATCTAAGGAATTTATTTACTATTTAATTTTATACCCGATCTGATATATAAAGGTAATATGAATCTACATTCGGTTAGTTAAAACAACTTGATAATTTCCAAGAAACATTACAATAGGGTCCTACTAGGGATTGTCCTAATGACTACTTAGAAATTTTTCAGGTATATACGGTGAAACTTGGTCTCGCCCAAATTTGTATAATTTGTTTTGCTCAGAGTCGCTTACGTTCCATAAGTGTTAACTGTGTTGTGAAAAATGTCTTCAAGTTTCACCCCAGTGAAGTGTGAGAGCGTACTTAGCTTACAAACGAAGACTGTAGTGTTAAATATGCATGATGCTGTTGTACATCAAATGCCGGCTGCTACTGTTAGAAATATAGTTTCGACATGTTCCAATATGATAGGAGTTAGTCTACTATCTACTATTTACAGGCTTCTAGGGGAGAGGAAAAATGGAAATATATCTCCACCTAAAAAGTCAACTGGAAGAAAACCACTTGACCTTGATGAACATATGCAAAATAATCTCCGCCACTGCCGCAATATTTATCTTTTATCTGGCATTGTTCAGTTTTATTACCATATTGTATTATGAGCTGAAACAGGGATGTATAGATAACCAATACAGACACCTACTTGTTTTGCATTAGAATTTCAGTATTTACTTGTAAAATTCTTAGGATCACTTTGTAAAAGATAAATTTCTATTTGAATATTTAATGAGGCTACTGTGCTGTCAGACATTAATAAATAGAGTATATTCTCACAATTTGAGCAGTCTGCCGATTCGGAGGGGTACATTCTCGTCGTTTTCATTCAAGATGACTCATTTACTAGTCAATTAAGTTAGACTTTAGACTCCGATTCAAAGAAGAATAGGCCAGAGGCGAAATAGCATACGTCATCGTATTGAGGCTGGCGTTTGGTGTATTAATCGGAGAGAACGCACTAATTTCTGTCTCAGTTTAGTGTGACCGTCATGACCGATTCTTCTTTGAATCGAACTCTAATACTTTTATTATTTTATTGGGCTAGTTTCCTTTCCTTTCTCTGTCGACGTTGGCTTTAAATGAAACTAGAGATTGTAGCGTCTCCGTTTATTTGTACAACTATATACTCACTTTAGCTTAATTGTGCATTTGCAATACGCACTTGCTAAAAAAATTATATTTTGTAGACCAAACTGGAGGTGTTGAAGGTATGAGCGAACTCAACTAAAATAGAGCGATTGAGGATAAAGTCTTTTATATATTTACCTGTTCTCTTATGTTTTTTTCCTAATTTCGAATGATATTGAACGTTGATTTTAAGATTTTGAATTTTTATGAAATTTCACTGTTTTGTTATTACTTCGCCGAAAAGGCGCTTTGAACTTTTATGGAAAACATTATTTCATGACTTCCAGTAAAACTATTTGTTGCTTGAAACGTCGAGTTTTAGAAAATGTAATTTTAGTAAGTAAGTATTGACTTCCTGGTACTAGTATAATAATCTTTGCCGATTTCGCCCAGTGGCGTTCCGGTAAAATTTTAATATTGGATGTATCAACAAGCAGTAAAATTGTTGTTATTTGCAAGACACAATCGCCTAATTTTTTTCTTGATCTGGATTTTCATTGTTATCAATAAGTGGTTGTTGAGTTTCGATTAAAAAACATGGGTACCAAATATCAAAAAGATATACGGGGTGATTCTTTAGTTATGACCTGGCAGTTTTCTCAAAGAATCTCTATTTGCTGATACCAAGTGAATTATTAAAATTGACTTTTATCTGATTAATTTCTTGATACAAAGTGATTATACATTTTGCTATAGCTTATCTTAAGTCAGGTAAAATATTTCAAAGCTCGACCAACACACTGTGTTTGGATGGCACACACTTTCTCATCAAATAAAAGTAATGAGTAAATTTCAATTTATTACAAAAAGCTAGGGGGCCACAACATCAATTATTACAGTTTCTGGGCCTGTGCCTGAAAAAATCCACTTCTGATTTCTCAACACCCGTGTCCTTCTGATAGGTACACAAGCGCGTAGAATGAAACACGTTTGTTATGTTAGGTTAGAGTATCAAGAAAACACATACGTCTAGTAGTTACACAGCTGTTAAGCGATATGTTATGTTTGTCGGTGATAAGTTTAATACTGTAAGTCGATGTATTGAATCCAGAAATAGCAAAAGATTGCTTGGGAAAAAATAGTGTGTCAAGTTGGAACCCTACCACTTATATTAAAATAGCCAAAAACCTGGATTTGTTTTTCATTTTGATCTAGATATAATACATAAATTTAGAAATTCATAATAGTCTCATTCATTAAAAGCTTGTCAATAAGAATTAAATTTTATAAAAGGGTATTTTCACTATACAAACAATTATAATTATTATTTCAGAACTTCAAACCTTAGTGGGCAAGTGAAGATCAATGGGAAAGAACGAAATTTGCGAAGATTTCGAAAAATGTCATGCTATATAATGCAAGACGACTGTCTGTCACCCCACCTCACAGTAAAAGAAGCTATGTTGGTATCAGCGAATCTCAAATTAGGAAAATCTGTAACTATGTTCGAAAAAAAAGTTGTCATTAACGAAATACTGGAAAACTTAGGACTTCAAAGTTGTATCGATATCACTTCTTTTAATCTCTCTGGAGGACAAAGAAAAAGATTGTCGATAGGTATGTGTTTGAATGTATTTTTCATATCTAAATATAATTAGTCCGATTACAATTTTTACTATTTCACTTTACTTGAATGTTTAAGGTCTAGAACTAGTTAATAACCCCCCAGTTATGTTTTTTGATGAACCCACCAGTGGTTTGGATAGTTCGTCGTGTTTTCAATGCCTTTGTTTGCTGAAATCACTCGCTGGAGGTGGCAGAACAATCATTTGTACAATTCACCAACCATCTGCTAGACTTTTTGAGATGTTTGATCATCTGTATATGTTAGCGGAAGGACAATGCATTTATCGAGGACCTGTACTGGGACTGGTGTCATTTTTATCTAGTATGGGCCTAAACTGTCCCAGTTATCATAACCCAGCAGATTATGGTAAGAAATTCAAATTTTTTAATTTAAATACGTGGCTACCACTCACTCTCTTTTCTTACTATTTTATATTCTAGGTCATCTCTTGTCACGTTTTTTGTGATAATGTCACTTTTATCTCCTTTTGTACTAAATTATACAATTTGACGTAGATCTTGAATTTCTGTGGTGACTGGAAGTAACACATTAACCGCCTAGTTTTTGTTGTGTCTGATTGATATCTTGAGACATCGTAAAGATATCAATTGATCGGTTTTGTGTCACAACTAGATAAAATGGTCCCGCTGTCCGCTAAATTCTTGACCGAATGTATACGTTCGTACATCGATAATACTAATTACTACCACCTAAATCCTTTTTTACAATATCCAGGCGGAAAACGATAAAGCGTTGTTGTCGAGTTGAATGAACCGTTTCAGGAAAACTAAATAGGCGTAAACATACTCCCGACCCTAAAACATCGTTTTTTCAGCAACCAAAAACCCCTTAAATTGATATCTCCAATCTTTAACTTATGAACCAAACATAGATAAAAAAAATGTAGCATAATTTTTAAGTTACTGTTGGAAAAAGCAACAACGGAGAAACAACTAAAAATCTCGAAAATAGAAAAAGAAACAGAAAACAAATAATCCAATTCTACAATTAATCCTTTCAAGTTGGAGGGGTGTAAACCTTAACAGTTTAAGTATTTTAACCGGTTCTTACCGTAACATTACGGATATTCCCGTCGCTACCCGGATGTACTTCGGAAACTACAGCTAAAGGCCAATGAAAAGGCGAAACGTTGTCAGTTTTCAAAATAACTACTGAACCGACCTTAATATTTGGCATAGTTTTTATATTCCAGTCGCCACCGCTTACAGAAATCTTTTGTATTATTCGGTCAACCAGCTGGAATCTGTCGAGTCGGCCTATAGTCTAACAAACAATTGGAGAAGGTGATTCATATGCATGATCATATGCATTTTGCAATAATAAAGCACGTGAACAGCTCTTAGTCACCTTCTCCAATTGTTTGTTAGACTATAGTGATATAGGTATCGGTTAAGGGTTTAGCCGAAAAATCCTATAAAGGAGTTATCTTTGAAAAATTTGGAATTACTCAATTAATACTAATTCCGCCTTTTGCAGGTCGTCCGCCGCACAACCTTTTTACAGGGAATAATAAAAAAAACGTAAAACCCAACTCTGCTTGATAGTGTGAATATCGTCAATTTTAGTCTTTCCTTGTGTGAAACTGTATTGGTATTGACCTATTATGGCTTTCGCTTTTCCAGCTAAGCGGTTTTGAATTATTGCAGACATTATAACCCCATAGTTTTTGCACTCCTGCTGATCCCCTTTTTTGTGTATTGTGACTATTTGCCCGACTTTTTATTCTTCGGGCAATCTCTCTTCTCTCCATATCTTCTTTATTAGCCAGTATAATCTTTCGTACAGTTCCCCTCCTCCATACTTAATCAATTGCATGTTCATTTCGTCTTTGCCCGGTGCTTTCCCATTCTTGCTTCTTCTAATAACTTCTGTTATTTCATTTTTTGTTGGTTCCTGTGTTACATTTTCTTCTTTTGCCTCTTCGCTTTCTTCTTCCGTTGTATTATCTGAGACTATCTCAGTTAGCAGTTCCTCGAAGTATTCTTTCCAGATTGATGCTTATACTCAGCTTCTTCTTGTATCACCTTGCAATTTTTTTTATACCTTAATTTTACCTTTATATGTCTTATTTTGTTCATATTTATTTTTTTATAATAGGCTTTGGTATTTTTGTTAGTTTCTGCATTTTTCATTTTTCTCATTCTGTCATGCATCCATTCTCTTTTAGCTTTTCTTATCAATTTGTTGCAGTTTTTCCTTATTCTCTCATATTCCTCTTTATCTTCTGAGTTGTTTGTACTTATCCATTTTATTCTAGCATTTCCTTCAGCTTTTACAATTTCTCAAAACTTCTCATCATACCATTGCTTGTTTATTCATTTTTTTCTCTTTCCAATTGAGTTTCCGCTGAGCTCAGTAAACATTTTCTGATATTATATCATTCTAATTCCACATCCTCCGTTTCTTCACATTCCATTAACATATTTTCCACATGCTTCTCGTACTCGCTTCTTATGTTTTCATTACTAAGTTTTCCAAGGTTCCATTTAATTCGGTTTGCTTCTGTAGGTGAAGTTTATATTTTTTTTGCGCGATCGATCTTTTTTGTTTATTTACAGCATCGGTTGTCAGGTTGGTAGGTTGTGTTTACTGGAGCGCTATTCTGTACGCGGCATTGACAGTCGTCGGTATCGGTATGTTAACAACAGCCATTGGCTGCGCGGCCGACGGGACTAATATAACGCTATTCTGTATGCCACGGTTTTCGACGCTCTGAATTGCAACCAAAAATTATCGGCATAGAAGTGACGTCACTCGATTCGGTACGTGGCCAATGAGCGATGAGGGAAACTGTCAAATTTGTAAACAAACCAAAGTGCTCGTTGAAGATTAGAGCAAATTATCCCTTGTGATATTACCCAATAAAGAAGAAGGAGAAGATTAGAGGTTATATTTTGGTTTCGTTGGAAGGTAGGGTCATATAATTAGATAATAGATAGTGATAGTGACATACCTTTCATCTGTTATCATGAACGATACAATTCATGTTTATATTAACAGTAACAACCTCAAAAACTCGAAATTTAAAGTCAACTAGCATTGAAGAATTGATCTGGCGTTAACATTTATATCTTTTTTTTCAATATCTTCTGTAGGTTCCTTGTGGCATTACTTATTCTTTTGGGAATCAAACCACAATAATGTTTTTTATTTTTCATTTCGACGATTCGGTAGTGTTCCAGATACCGTTGTCAAGATTAACTAGTAATAAAATTAATAAAATAATTTTTGGTCCCTATCTGACAGAACGAAAAAATATGATAGGGACCAAAAATTATTTTATTAATTTTATTACTAGTTAATCTTGAAACGTCGAAATAAAAAATAAAAAACTTTCTTCCCAAGTCTCAAAGATAGTATAAGTACAGATATTAATTATTTTCTTGTTCTATCAAATCTAAGCGTTATAATACCGCTTAGAGGGATCATTTGATTCCGTACAAGGAGAGTGATTCAAATTTTGCTGCAGGAAAATGTTGTGGAAAAAAGGACTTATAAAACACTAGATTAGACACTATACACAATATAGTTACTCTTCAAATATTAAAAAGTCACTTAAATAATCCGCAATTCTAGCCAAACATCAACAAATAATGAAAATTTCCTTTCAACGAAAATCGATAACGGTTACCGTGGGGCTCATTAGATCACGGTAGACATACCGGTTCTCATCGACTCGAATTCGCGATATCGGTCGGTGAAAAGGTATACAGAATGCCGCACATGCGACTTACCGACGGTTGTCGATAACTAAGTCTTACCGATACCGATTTCTCTCCGAAACGAGTTACAGAATAGCGCTCCTGGTTTCTAAGTCTAACACGTCGGTAAGTGATTTACTTACCGTTCAGACGTCGGTAAGTGAACTATGTCCTAGCCCTACATACATTCAAGTGGTCCTAAATACATATTACTTCATTCATTACACAAAAGAAACAAAAAAAATAAGAAGATTGATATTTTTGGAACTTTAGTTCTTTACGCCAGGTTATATTTGAGCGACCAGGGGTCGCGACGCAAAAGATCTGACCGTTACGCGTTACGTTACGCTACGTTATGTCACATTGCTTCGTTATGTGCGTTGCTTTTGCGTGCTTGTGCCTCCTTAGTCTCTCTCTCGTTTATGAAGCAGCGATTCATAATAATAAATATGCTCCTACCCGGATTCGAACCCGGGCCGCCCGCGTGCAATGCGAGCATTCTAACCACTGAACCACCGATGCTATATTGAAATTCTATGCAAAGCTGGTATTCGCAGTGCTAGTGATCTACTTGAATTTGTTCGGATAAATTTTTACTATTATTTCCATAATTTTTTTTGCGCGATTAAGGGGTCTAGCTACTTTTCGAAATACAGAGTGTTGAAATTTTGAAAACTTGAATGTTTTAATTCGATAACTTTAAAATGGATGGATAAATTGATTTGACATTTGGCAGGTAGTTTTTAAATGTAAAAGGGTATATTTTGAAAGAAATTGTAGTTTGTGCAACTAGTGTGGATAAGATGGCCATATCGCACGAGGACGAAGATGGAGCACGACGCCGTAGGCGGAGTGCTCAATCGTTCAAGTGCGATATGGACAATCCACACGAGTCGAGCAGCATATTTTTTCTACGACCCACTTAGGAAAAAATCTAGAAAATAAAAGTTTCTATAAACTGTAATATAACTTCAAATTAAAAATTTAACAATTCAATTTTATGTTTCCACTAATTTTGTGGTAAACGAATGTCCAATTTGTATAATGCTACGGTTTCCTTTTGGAACTTTAGTTCTTTACGTCAGGTTATGTTTGAGCGACC
>CAJUYG010002499.1:0-31349 GCA_910591675.1 Galerucella calmariensis | reverse complement strand
ATGGTGATAGCACCTTAGGCTGGTGGCTAGATAAAAAAGATTGTTCATATCGCCGCCCTTGAAAGTACTGCGGTATCTTTCAATAATTTAAATGTTGGGTACATAATGTAAATTTTCATTACTGACACAAGTAAGTCCATTTTTGACTGCGAATGTCCGTGATATAGGTGAGTCTATGGAAGTCCTTGATCTTCATCAGATATGGGGAGAGGGCACACCTTGACAACACTTCGTTTTAAAATATTGCCGTTCGAGGTACGTACACTAACAACACGTGTGATACCGTCCTTGCCTGGGTGTAGACTCACTATCCTTCCGGTTGTCCATTTGGATGGTGGATTGTTGTCATCCTTCAAAAGAACCAAGGATCCTTGAAGCTTTTCCATATCGGTTTTGAAACGCCATTTTGAACGCTCGTGGAGTGTATGTAGATACTGGGTAGACCATCTGCGCCAAAAGTGTTGAACCATGGATTGTAACATCTGGTATCTCGTGAAGTGGTTCATCGGTGTTGTTTGAATGTCAATGTCAGGTATGAGGTTAAGAGGATGGCCAACAAGAAAGTGTCCAGGAGTGAGGGTTTCGAGGTCGTTAGGGTCATTAGTTATTGGTAAGAGAGGTCGAGAATTTAACACCGCTTCCACCTGAACCATAAAAGTATAAAATTCTTCATAAGTAAGGGGGTTTTCGTCAGATACTATACGACGTAAATGATGTTTAAAGGATTTTACCGCACTTTCCCACAAACCTCCAAAATGCGGAGAACCAGGGGGATTAAAATGAAACTGAATCATATTATTTTTGGCATAGGTTTCAAATTCAGTTGATTGACAAAGTTTATAAATTTCACGTAGCTCGCTATTTGCCCCAATAAAGTTGGTGCCATTATCGGAATATAAGTGCTGACATAAACCGCGGCGAGAGACAAATCTTTTAAGCATGGCCAGGAAACCTTGAGAAGTCAAATCGGTAACCAGTTCCAAATGCACTGCTCTAGTAGCCAAACACACAAATATGCATAGATAGGCTTTGATGAATTTCCGGTTACGCAATTTCGAATCTTTTATCATAAAAAATCCAGCATAGTCCATGCCGGTGTGAAGAAATGGTCTTGATGGGTTAATTCTTGGTTCAGGTAAATTTCCCATAAGAGTATGTGAAGGTTTAGGGTTTTGTTTATAGCAAGTTATGCATCTATGAATAACATATTTTACAGCTGATTTTCCCTGTATGGGCCAAAATTTTTGTCTCACAAAAGAGAGAGTAGATTGTGTACCGGGGTGGAAGTTTATTTTGTGTATGTGAGTTATGATTAAATGAGTGAAAATGTGACTCTTTGGTAAAAGTATAGGATGTTTGGCTTGATAGTCAAGATTGGAATGTTGGAGTCTACCACCGACTCGCAAAACTTCAGTTTTGTCAATGAATGGGTTCAAGGATTTCAATTTACTTTGAGGCTTTAAGTAATTTTTGTTTTTCAATTGTACTAAATCTTTAGAAAATGTTTCACCTTGAATTATGGTAACTAGGGTAGTTAATGCGTGTTCACGTTCAAAAAGTGTTAATTGTCCTATTTGACGGGTATGTTTTGATAATTTCAAATTTTGAATGAATCGTAGGCAGTAAGCAGTCACATTAATCAGTTTATTGTAGTCAGAAAATTTTTCAAATAATGAAAAATTCGATCTTGAAGAAATGAGCAAAATGGATTTAGGGTTCAATTCTAGGGTTTCAGAATCTAGTTTTTTACGTTTGTAATTAGAGATATGAGTATTATTGGGCCAAAATTCCTTTGGCTTGGATAAAAAGGCTGGACCATGCCACCACATAGAGCAGGTTTTGAGGTCCTGAGGACTCATGCCCCGAGATATAATATCCGCTGGATTTTCAGCAGACGAAATGTGATACCATGTATTCGGATCAGTAATTTGCTGGATTTCTG
This sequence comes from Galerucella calmariensis, assembly GCA_910591675.1. Classification (NCBI taxonomy): domain Eukaryota; kingdom Metazoa; phylum Arthropoda; class Insecta; order Coleoptera; family Chrysomelidae; genus Galerucella; species Galerucella calmariensis. Next base: position 29,407 of record CAJUYG010002499.1, on the reverse strand, counting down.
AAATTCTATTACAGACGTATGATTTCAATTGTCTTGGCTCTAAAGAAAGCCAACAGAGAACAATAGTAGAATCAGTGTAATAGTACACCTTGTTTGGTTGACAAGTTGAAGTCTTTATGACTTTATTCATTAATCGAGATAGGACTAGGGCACCACATAGTTCAAGACGTGGTAGACTTACGGCTTTTAAAGGAGCTACGCGGCTCTTAGCAGTTAGTAGGTGAACAGAAATATTGCCATAAGAATCTATAGAACGTGAATATATGCAGGCTCCAAAAGCATTAGTGGAAGAGTCACTGAATCCGTGGAGGTCAAAAGCAACAAATGTTTTGATTGTGACTTGGCGGGGAATTTTGAAATAACCAACTAAGGATAAGTGATGGGTAAAGTTTTTCCATACTCGGAAAATGTCTGTGGGTACAGGATCATCCCAAGCGATTTTAAGTAACCATAATTTCTGTAAAAGGATTTTGACTTGTAAAACCATAGGTCCTAGAAGGCCAAGAGGGTCGAAAATCTGTGAAATAAGTGATAATATGACACGTTTAGTTACAGGTGTAGAGTTAAGATCGATGTTAGAGTTGTAGATGAAAATATCTTGTTCGGAATTCCAAGATATGCCTAGGGTTTTATGGTGATGAGATTCATCAAGTGTTAAGGATTTAGATTGAGTAAAGGGCTCGGTTATGTCAGATATTACAGATTGGCTATTGGAAGAAAATTTTCTTAATTCAAGTCCGTATGTTTCAAATATCTTTATAAGATTTTTGCGAATATTTAAAAGAGCTTCTTCAGTAGATGCACCGGTGATGACGTCATCGACATAGACATCATTTCTTATGATTTCACTTTCTGTGGGATAAGAGTCCAAGGTGTCTTCTGAGATTTGATTCAGACAACGCGTGGCTAAAAAAGCACTGCTTGCCATTCCATAAGTGACTGTGTTCAATTCAAAATGTCCAATTTTGTCTTGAAAGTTGTCACGCCACAGAATTCGTTGGAGGCAACGTTGCTGAGGTTCGATCAAAAATTGGCGATACATTTTTGCAATGTCCCCTGTTAATACAAAATTATGCTGTCGAAAACGCAATATTACGGTAAATAAATCGTTTTGGACAGTAGGTCCGACTTTTAGGCAGTCATTGATAGATACTCCTGAAGACGACGTAGCAGATCCGTCGAAGACGACTCTGAGGCGAGTAGTTAGGCTATCACCCTTTTCCACACAATGGTGTGGAAGATAATAAGAGGGATATACAGAGTTATGGCTGGAGATATCTGGCTTTATTTCAGATATATGTCCAAGGCTTTTATATTCTGAGATAAAGTCGCAGTAGGTTTTTTTTATATTAGGATTCTTATTCAGTTTCTGCTCAATTGCAAGAAAACGTTTCAAGGCGGTTTGGAAAGAGTCTCCAAGCTGAGAAACATTGGGCCTGAGAGGAAGGCTTACAATAAATCTTCCAGAGGAATCTCGATGTGTAGAGGCTTTAAAATGGTTTTCACAGTCGATTTCTTCATGGGAATATTTATTTTTAGATATTTGTTCGGTGGTTTCTTCGCAGTTCCAAAAAAGCTGCAAACTATTTTGAAGATCGTTGTTTGTACATTTTAAGGAGTTTGTGTGTTGATTATTTGTTGTCAGTGAATCAACTGGGCCACTTACTACCCACCCTAGTTTGGTGTCTTGTAAGATAGGATTATTTTTGCCCAATTTAATTTGGTTAGCATTAAGGAGGTTGTAAAAAACGCCTGCGCCTAGAAGTATATCTATATCGGCAGGTTTGAGAAACTCAGGGTCGGCTAGGTGAATATTTGTTGGTATATTTAAATTTGTGATGTTTATAGAGAAGGGAGGTATTTTTTCGGTTATTTTACTTATCACCAAGGCTGGTATTTTGATAGAAAAATTATCATGAGTTGATTTTATTTTGAGTTGAGTTCGTTTAGAAATATTGGTGCACTTTTCGCTAATTCCTGAAACGGACATTTTAATAGGCTCAAAAGGTAAGTTTAACCTTTCAAATAAATTCTGAGTGACAAAATTGGATTGACTTCCATTGTCAAGTATGGCCTTACATACTATAGGCTGATGGTTTTTGTCAAATACCTCAATAAATGCGGTAGAGAGTAAGACAAATGAGTTTTGGTTTGCATTAGAACAATATAAATTTTGAGAGTGGTTATCTTCAATATTTACATTGTTTACATTGGGTAGAATTCGAAGATTCTCGTGTGATTGAGAGGTAGTTGGATTGTTTGAAATGGAGAATCGTGAATGAGTGGTGCTATTAGTATGAGCGTTAGTTTGGGTGTTATCATGGCATGGTCGATTGAGAGGTTTCATATGATTTGGTTGCATGTGTAGCAATGAATGATGCTTGTTTTGACAGGTCTTACAAGTATAAGTAGACTTGCAATCACTTTGGCGGTGTCCTGGACGCAGACAATTGGTGCATAAGTTCGCACGTTTTGCCTCCGAAAACCTTTTACTTATAGGTAAGTCAATAAATTTTCGGCATGAATATATAAAATGACTGTCTTTGCATAGTGGGCATGAAATAGTGTTGTTGTTATGGGAAAGTAATGTCTTACGTTCGTATTTTTGAGGTTTATCAGATACAAAAGGTTTTTTAGTATTCAATTTGAAGTCAAGAGATTCCAAAAAGCGACAACGTTGAGATAAAAAAGTTATAAAATCTTGAGTTGAAGGATTATCAATATTACTTGAGAAATGTTCCCATTTTTTACGACTGTTATAGTCCAATTTTGAGGTAAGTAAATAAATTAAAATGCTGCTCCATTGGTCTACAGGTTCATTTAAGTTCTGTAAAGATTTAAAATGATTTTGAAAACTGTCCAGAAGTTTTCTTAAACTGAGATGAGAATCATCTTTCACTTGGTTGAAATCAAAAATACATTTGATGTGCGAGTGCACGATTGCCTTTTTGTTTTCGTATCTTTCCTGCAGAAGGGACCAAGCAGTAGCATAGTTATTCTCGGTTGTGGCTAAAGAGTTGATTATTTGAGCAGCTTCTCCCTGTAAACTGGATCGTAGATAATAGAATTTTTCAATTCTATTGAGTTGAGAGTTTTTCTCAATGAGCGTGATAAAGGTATCTTTAAAATTGGTCCAAGTATCATAGGATCCGCTGAAATTAGGTAGTGGTATAGGGGGGAGACGTGAACCGTACTGACCATGTGCCGATGGCAGTGCAACTTGCACTGAAGAGCCAGTAGAGAGTGCACTTGGGGCAGCCTGAGCGGCATTAATTTTGTTTATAGTCAATTTTGCATTTGAGATATTCGTGAAATATAAATTTTCAAATGATTCGTATTCTCGATCCTGATCTTTTATTTCTTCATATTCATTATCTAAACAGAGTTTCTCAATTTGAATTTGGACATGCTTAAATTCATCAATCAAAGGTTCAATCCTATTTAATCGAGTGGTCAGGTCTATCAACAAAATGGGATTATTTAAATCATCGCATTTCAATTCCAAAAAGGTTTGAAATCTATTTATTTCGTTAGTGACAGCGTCGCGACGAGCTACGAGATCATTATAAATGTCAATTTTTTGACGACTGTCATCTTGATGGTTACCCCTTTTTGATTTAGGCATCTTTGAGGGATAACGATACGGATTAGTTGAGAAATAAAAGTGTTACACCCACGGTAGGTCAAATTGCTACACTTATAGCGTATCTGAAGGATCGATATAGCGGTTAAAATCACTTAAACACGTTAAAAATGGCTTGATTAGCCGTTTCGCGGAAATGACCAGAAAACAGCTCGAAATGGTTCAGATGGATGCGATGCTAATTGAAAGTTAGGTTAGGTTAGATTAGGTTAGGTACCTTGTCTTTGTCAATTTGTCCTTCAGATTTCATAAAAAGATTGCTGCACAATGCTTCTTGTAATATGGATTCAACTGGGTAAACTGGAAGGCTTGACATCCGTCACGGTCCTCAAATTGATTATGGAATGGAAATCCGGCTCGAATGGATCAAAAATGTGTGGATATGATTCTTCTCTTTGATCAGAATAATTATCCTTTGATTAGTTAAAGAAAACAGCTTATTTTAATAGCTTTTTCTATTGATTTTATTTATTGTGACAATACAAAAATAAGTGGACTGTATATTGACAGTTATGTCAAAAAAATATTACCATGGTGATAGCACCTTAGGCTGGTGGCTAGATAAAAAAGATTGTTCAGTACGCTTGCTTCAGTTTTGGGGTTCTCTTTTCAACGAACGAAGAGTCAAATTTATTTCCAGTGATATCCACTCGCCACTACAACTAGTTTTGTAACGGTTATGGTAGGCATCAGCTGTTAGCGACCCTGTCATCAAATATATCCGCTATCTAGTGCATTTGGTACGAGTTACTCGTGGTACCCGATATAGTGTAGCTTCAGGAATAATTTGACATCAACAACTTATTTTTGAAATTTTCGCAATTATGTCACTGTTTCTCCGAAGGTGTGACATGGTAAACGACATTGAAAATTACTAAGTTTATTATAACTACTTTTCGTTTTGCTTCAAAAGTTTGGTTCATGATCAAATTTTTCCACTAAATGCAATTATTCAATATTGTTTCTATATGCAAATCGAATTCTAAAGTTCGTTATACAATCTGGTACTTATCATCTTCAAATAGTTTCCATATTGTGGAGTATATTATGTGGATTTTTTCCATCCCATCCATATTCAATTCGTGAATTTTTGACAAACTATTCAGAAATATAAAGTAGTAGAAGCTATTCCAATCAATAATTCTATTTCTTTTAACTTGATGTTCCTGACTGAATACTAGAACGTACCTTATATAACGAAGCAATATCGTTTTCTCACAACTCGCATATTTATCAGCCCCCGTATCAAACACCCCGACAATCAACAAGCTATGAAGGTAGCAGATTTTGCGACCCCCGTCTTTCAACGACCGTTCTTTGGCAAGTTCAATCAGCGCTATATGGAAGTGCCGACGACCAGTAAACCTACTATTTATTGTCTGTGTACGGTGGTCAAGCGCTTGTCACTTTACGTGTACTCCTTGGCCAGCTGTAACGCGACATGCAATAAATGGACCAGGAAATTCCTTAAAAACTGAGAAACAATGGCTACCGCTTCGGACTACACAATACCACAAACTACAAACAACATGACCCATAATAACATACAACCTGCATACCTATTGATCAGACGAGATAAAACAACCATTTAAAGATTGAGCATAGGACATATCCAGTTCACATAATATGCTTTCTTGATAGTGAAAGAATATACGCCTCGATGCCAAAGCTGTTAAAAATCTCCTCTCCGTGAGGAACATGTCTCCATGAAATGCTTCAGCCTCAATATCAGCCGAAGAGCCCACAAACTGAAAATAAGCCTACCGAAAATCCTTCGTTAACCTGTGGAACTACCAAATTCACTTCAGCTCTGAACAGATAATAAATTGTACTATAAAATATAAAATACAATCTAGTGTAATTAGTTATTGAACATCAAAGAATGTGTCAATGACCTAGAAGTCGAAACAGTTTTATAATGAAAAAACAATCATGGGCTATCGAAAAATGTATTTTCCACGCACATATGAAGCATACATATAAGATGAGCTGAAAAAAAATTGTTCATCCTCAAGTAGCAGAAATATCATGCATAATTGATAACATAATTCTTATTTTCAGATAAAATATATCTCTGACTTGTATTGAGCACGCAACGGGTTATCTGTCGCATCCTGTATACAAATATATTATGTATAATACATTCACCAGCCAACAAAGTAGTAAAACCAAAATCCAACAAAAACATAACAGTAAAACAGCAATCTGATTGCTGTTAGATCGTATCCGACATAGAAATTAAGGGCGCCATCAAAATACGAAGCCACAATTTACATTTTCAAATTACTTACAAGCTTGTCCTCTGCTTAATTATATCTTGTTTATGCAAGTTCATTTCAAACCGTATGAATTTGTAATTTCAAAGTCTTGAATATCTCATTTAAATCCAAAAGATAATAGAGTCAGGCGTCTTTCAGATATATTTATCCAAATTGTTATAAGAGAAGTATTTGGTATGAAGTTGTGTTTTTAGATGGAAGTTGATGATGTATAAATACCCAATTCAAAAGACGTGTATAGGAAAATAATTTCATGACTGTGGTCTCTACTTATTAACTTGGGGTTGTGAAATTCATGAAAACCGATAATAACAGCATGGTACGGGCAACTGTGTATGACAACAGTTCATCATTGCCAAGGTTATACTGGTACTCCACGACCTCTCAACAGTACATTATTTCAAAACTGTTCACATGACACATAATATGAAACTTGACAAACTTGGGTTTCTTGGGATATCCTTGGGATTCCTGGACCATATTTGAATTGTAGTGATTATTCTTCAAACGATCCTGTCAGCCAACCGTGATGTGGAAAAGAATTCAAATAGACCAATAGCATCAAAATCACACTGATAATTTGTTAGTAGCAAATTACAGCGAGTATTTCCCTCATGTATTAAGGATTCCATATGAAGCGGGATATCTTCGGCAAATACTTGGGGATCTTTTTTAGCGAATATTTCCCTCATGTATTGAAAATCCCATATGAAGCGGGATCTTTAATATTTCCCGCCAGCTTTCAAAAATTTCCCCATAGGCTCCTAACTACAGTGACGAGTGATGAAATTGCGCATTTGTCATTTTGCCATATGCCAAATTTTGAAATTCGTTGAAATGTCGCGATTTGGACAAGATTTTATTGAAGAAAAGGTGACCGAAAGTGGACCCAAAAATACAATACCTGTATATCGTCTACCTGAGTAATATTTCACCGAATTACACTTTGTGGATCAAAATGAACCTGATAATTTGCATGCACTTGTGTAATTACATCCAATTATCTTATGAAATTGTTAGTTCATCACCCTTGGTTTATTTGCTGAACACATATTTCGCTATTCAAGGTTAAGTGCTAAACACCACTTTCAATAGTATTCAGGGTCCAACTCGATTAAATTGAATGTATCAGATGTTAGTTTAATTATTAAATCATCAAGTCCTCGATTTTTAAGAAAAAAATATACGGCTATCTGTATAAATCCGATATATGGTATATATTTCATTTAAAAAAAATAGATACTTCATTGTTTTTCATGGGATTTGTTAAACGTTGTTGCAGCAGGTAGCGAGTTTTCAAATGTTTTTCTCTGATTGCCGTGAAACATTCCCATGTTATGGAATTTTCATAAAAAGCCAATGCCTTGTCTCCTGCTATTTACCTACTTCTTTTTTCCCTGAATAAGCAATAATTAGTAACAATTTCAAATTTCATAAAACCAACACGTTTCTCACTTTTCACAAGTTGGCGGCGTGAATTTATTAATTTTTTTTCCTCGCTTTGCTGACTTGTTGAAAGCCATTTAATTCATTATTTCATATACGCTTTCTTCTCCTAGTTACGCACGAAAAAAAGTATCATCATACTTTATTTTTATCCTTATCAACGAAATGAGATTTGAGATACAGTGGTCATTAAAACCTGATGTAAAGCTTTGGGTGGATGACAATAAATAGAAAATTATGACAATAGAAAACCATTATAAACCCAATAAATAACAAATATATTACAACAAAAGTATATTATACATGGTGGCTCATCGAATTTGGAATGGAACAACACATATTTTAGTTTAAAATTGAAATCTACATCACTTCTGCATAACAAAAATTAAATATTGTTATGTGTTATATATAGGGTCTCTCTTGAGTTATAATCAATTTACTGTCAGAACCGTAACAAATTCTACACCCTGTATAATACGGTAGAAGTGCAATAATGAAAATATACCGAGACCAAAACTTCACGATGGTCATTGGAATATACGCATAAACACGAATGATTTTGCTAATATTTATCAAATCAAATACATGGTGAGTGAAGATTATTTTCTCAGTAACTTTGAATGGATGTCCTGTATATTATATTTATATCATTCTTGAGTACCAATACTATACTACTATTCCAATCGATGAGTTTTTAGGATTTAAGTTACTTCTAATTTTGTATGCAGCGTATCATTCAGGTATCTAATGATTTACCAGATGGCATATAACTAATCAAGTCCTAGGATATTTCAGAACAAATGTTGTTTCTTACTTCTACATAAGTGTGGTTTGTTGTAAATATTCAACTATAAACTGAAATCTGGCAAAGAATTACAAATTACTAATTACTACTTCGCAGAAAAATAAAGACATATTTAAAACTAATAACTTCAGGCATGGAAAATACTCGATGGAAATAGAATTATGGTGATAATGATCTTCGACAATGATATGGAATACAGAATAACTAATTTGTGATAACTAAGGAAATGGTATACCAGAGTTTTGACTTAACATGTTCTATTCGACTGATTATATTGTTATTCGATACAATCGATTACAACAAATACCTACCTGAAGATCAATACAAAGAAGAGAAAAATTACAAAAAATATAAACACTCCCACACCAAGCATTTTGCTTTTTTTAATTTCCGATCGTTTTGCGCTTCCTCCCCCTTGAAACTATTTTCTAATTTGTAGATTTTTCTTCATGAGCTATATTCAAATCTGATATTTGTATTTAAAAAAATATTCTATTTCCAAACTTAGGTCCTTCAACTTATTAAATTTCTCCTACTTTTGTGTAATCCAGTATTATTATTGTTATTATTATTTCTCATTTAATTTTTCTACTTATTTTATCGGCCTGTCTATCTTCCTGACAACTATATTTCTATATACCTCAAATTTTTTTTTAAAATTGACGACTCCCAAACTGACACTCATTTTTTTTCATTTTCAATTGAATAAAATTTTAAATGACATTTTCACAAAAATGATAACAATATATTTTTCGAATATTTTGTAATGACCATAACATAATGTTACGAACTCAGTGATTCAGAAGCTGGTCCTGTCGCAAACTATGAATAGGACATTTCTACAAAGGTTCTTTAACATGTAATGTTCCAGACTGTTCTCGCAGCGTAAAAGGCGGTGAATTCAAGAAAGGGCTAGAGTTACGGAGTACTATATATACGCGGGTTTGCGAGCGAGTCGGAGAGTTGTTCAGTATACAGTGAATCGGTAAACAGTTTCAGTATACAATGAGTGAACAGATAGTGAATATAAATAGTGTTGAAGATAAATTAGTAGACATTAAGTAGTGTGTATATAAATTAAGTTTATCACAGTGTGTAAGTGTTTCCTCAATAAATCAATAGTAATTAACCATAGTGAACGTATAATTTCATCCCACGATTTAAACAGTTCAAATGAATAAGAAAAACATCACAATAACAATTCACCCCTTCAATCATTTTGAATTATTGAATTAAACTAATACAAGTACAAATATGATAATGTGTTCATGGCTTTATGGTTAACACAACACAACAAACAACAACGGGGTGTTCTTCTGTATAAGGATTCATCAACTTATATCCGTTGATACCGTTATCTGTATTAATATTATTAGGGACTTGGGAGGACAATCCAATTTTCCAAATTTACTTTGCCTGTGATTTGGATCGCATAGTGCAACAACACCAAATTCTCTTTAGTGAAAACTTCACATTTTTCAAACATTCTTGGGACTTTCCTTTTATGCGCTTTTGTATTGATCTTTGGTTATGGAATATTTGTTTGGTTTTGATTTTTGTGATCGCTGTGATAAACTGTATCAAATTCATCACAACAATATATTAGCAGAATCAAAGTGGCTAAATTGCTTAATTGCTGCCTAATTTTGAAAGTCATTGGAAAGCTCTCAATATATTATTAAAAGACCCAATACTCTCCGGAGTATGGGACGTAATAACATCTCATTTCAATATTATCCTTTTACAGATAGATGATTTTCATTATACATTATTAGATTGTATGCTGATAGCATATGAATAAATGTCAATTATAAGTGTACCCACAATATTCACGACCATGGAATTTCTGGATATGACACACTTGTTCACTCATATCTACTCCTGACGATTTGAACGTAATTTGTGGAACCCTCCAGAACCTAATGTTATATTTCTATCGTAAAACATAGATTCGTCCACACAAAATCTGTGATTGCATAAACATCCAAATTCCCAGACAAAACATTTGATACCCAAAGGTTGAATCAGAAGAGCTCACTGGTGTATCCTTTTTGTTGACTATGGTTGACCATGGATCCTCCATTACTTTCTTATAATAAAAACAAAACTAGATCAGGGACAGTTAGGGCATAGTAAATGCAATACAAACCGTTCGATTATTGAAAAGGTATTTCATAAGTTTGTGATTCATGCCTGGTTATTCAGTACCTACCTGCAAGAGCTGTGCTCAATTGTGTCCCAGGCCGTCTATTATCAAACAATGACATTTTTTAGTTTTAGTTTTTCATATATCTAGTTCTTGATTGACCAAAATACAATCCCGCGACAAAAAATGTCACTGTTTGCAAAATCTCCCCCTGGACTATTTGTTGATCAATGGTTGTACCGTGACTGATATTATTACACCAACGCAGCACATGGATTAAATTTGTAAGCCGTCGGTTACGTATGAGCTTAGGGAATTGTTATATTTGTTTGGCAATTCTGCGAGCGTACAAAGAGTCACGTTGCACGTCATTCACAAAACTTATCACCTCAAATACCTCTATGCTGCTTTTTTTTCGTGATCAGTTTTGGTGTTGGTCCGTACACATATACTGGCTTGGAAAAAAATCGATTATATTCAGAATTATCCCAATATTATCTACATTCTGTTCGTTTTACGAATTTTCAGGGAGTCATTATGAGTTTTAAATGTTATTCGCTCCTATTCTACATTGTATATGAACATTCTGTTAACTGAATTTGTATTGGTTGTTTGGGGTTAATATGAAATATTGATTTGGATTCTTTTTTGTATCAAATATCATGAACTGTTACTTGCTACTTGATTCATAATAACGCTTGGTGGGTGTTTCATCACAAATTGTCTAATGGCGTGCAGTACCGTATGTAATATCACACGAATCATTTGGAGCCACTTTTGACCCCTTCACACTCTTCACAGCTCAAACATATTCCACATAAACATGTCAACTTTGGCTCATATATTGAGACTGGCAAGATACTCAGGTGGTCCAAAGTTCATGAACGAATTATATTATAGCCTCCGCAATTTCTGAAGCTATAAGTTCTTATTTTATTCTTCCGAAAAATTGGCTTGCTGGTAGAAACAAGCCATCGAATATAGGGCTTTTCCATGACTGACTCATAAAAATTCGTTAATTCGAACTAGCAAAGTTAGACCGTGGGCTTCAATATAATATTATCCAGTTATAAGAAAAATTATATTTTAAGTTGTTTTGATGTAAATTGTAATCGTAAATATTGTTATTGTTGTATTCGCTGGTAGGACAATTAAACACAGATATAATTAAAGTAAATTGCAGTTTATAATGGTTGAAACTAAAACACGTGTTGATGTCTTAATAGCTATGGCGCGAGTATGCTAAAATCGTTGCTACTCGTGAACATTCGTATAGCGAGTGGCGCGCAGCCGTAACAAAATTAAAAATCAATATTATTTGAAAATAATTTGAACATAAGTAGTCATTAAATATTTTATGCTCTTTATGCTCTCTTTTATGCTCTTATATCTTATATCGAACTCTCATTTCCCATTCATGTTTTTGATATGATCTCCAAAGTAACACACATAGTTCCGGATACCATCGGTTTAGGACGCGCCACTAAAATAAAGTTCCTGCGTACACCCAGTTACTTGATTTGCAACTATATGAGCTTATGCCAGTCCAAAGAATTTTCAGCAAGTGTCTGTTACCATCCGTTTACTAGTTATTTGGAATGGTACCACCCAAATTTGGAGTAGCAAATGTGTTGATATTTTCAGTAACCCGGACCAAGACCATTTTACTACAAAGCGGCAAAAACTATTAGGTAGCATTGAAAAAAAAGACTGCTACCAGCTGGTGCCACTGGAATATGTGTTCAAGGTAACTGTCACCACAAAGTCACATGCTTAGTCACATAATAGTTCCGAGAACCTATAGTCGAGACGTTTAAGTTACGTGGAGTTTGAATAATATTGTTGGTCTCCAAATTGTAGCCGCGACTATGTTGTGATACTATAAAGTTACGGGTACCTACTCTAACATTTTCACGTTTTGCCACTATGGAGTAGTGGGAGCTGAGGAAAGTTCCTTCATAGTGGCGGCTACTATATGTACCCAACCTATCCGTTATTTTTCATACGGTATGTAACGTGCGAGATTCATCCCGACTACTTGAACGTGTTTGATTGAGGTTACAGAGTTTTATTTTATTTTTAAGAACAAACCGTACAAAGACTTCAATATGTCTAGAGTGCAGAATTGAAGAAAAAAGTTCTGAACATTCCAGTAGTTTTTATAGAAAATCACAACGATTATCAACAATTGGTCAATACTCTTCAAAGAAATCTGCCAGTTAAAATAATGATAAGGAACCTACTGAACTAGCTTAATTTGAAAAATAAGTATGGTTGCGATTCAACAAGGTAGAAACCCGCAACGGCTCTGCGAATTGGGCTATTATGAAATGATTTCTGTCCCTTATATTGACACTTTTCATATTTTTTGTTGCTACTCCTTGGCGAGCTTGGAAAAAGTGATTTACCCTTTCAATTACAAAAGATTTTCCAACAAACAAACAAAAAACGATATTATTTCAGTTTGAAGAGTGTCCTGCTCACTTTTCCAACCTGGTTATGGATTATATGACTTTCTGTAGACAATGATTGAATACCATTTGAACATATGAGTGGGCATTTCTGATGTGTTAGATATGTTCATATATGTTTTGTAATTCAGAGCTATAATTAAGGGTGAGCCAATACTATGATTTGTGGTTTTTGCTAGACAAAAAAATCGACATGTCTCACATGACTTTTTTTCACCAATTTAATCAGTTTCAGTTTTAATTAACTCGTTGTTTTCATTGATTCCTCCTAATACAGACAAATTTTAATTCGTTTCCTTTTGGAGCTGTCCTCTTTATCTATAATAATTGGAACTGAAAGCATTTGTTTTATAGTAGATGTAATTAGCTCAGGCTGCGCTCCTACCAAAACTATTTATTCCGTTTAATTCGCTCAATTCAAGAAAAACTTATAGATATTCATTCATGGAAATACTTCAACACTTCAACTCTTCACTGTTTCGACACCTACTTTTTTAAATCTACCCATATTTCTATTTTAAATGAAAATAAATGTTATGAATATACATTGAGTGTTTCATTTGAGATAGCGAACTTGGCTACAACTTCCGGTATAACCGGAAATCATCGAATGTCGACCGTATTTTCATTAGATATATTAATGTCGGAAACCCCTTAGCGATCAAGTAGTTCCTAGATATTTTCCTTTGCCACATTTCTGGAAGGATGGATTTTTTCCTGAAATTATAAGATGTATAGTTTATTTTAAACATCCAAGAATTTGGCAGATTTGTCAAATATGAACAGTTAACTCCATTTTTGAATGAAATAATATTCAATCACTATGCACTCACAGAAAAAAGCATTGGTAACAATTAAATAAAAAATCGATATCTCTTAACTTCAAATCTTTCCACTTTCACTACCCCTTCAAATATTTCATTTGTTCAATTATCACTGTAAATAAAAAAATTGTTTACTTTTATTTTAATTGAAATATTGCATGATATAGACCCCAAAAACAAACAACAGAATCAGTCCATAATCTCAATTAAAAATTAACCCACGTCGTGTTGACAGACAACACTAACCAATATTGGCTAAACAATTCCATATGCACAGACATTGTCATATCCCCTCGTTTCTTATGACTGGGTTAAATATACATTAGTTTTATTTATATTACAACGCACCACACAGGCGATAATATTTATATTAAAAACGCAATATCTTAAAATTAACGAGTTTAAAAATACTTAAATGCGTGTGAACGATGTGGTGAAATAGGGATGGGGATGAATATAGTTTATATATCTTGCATGCACCAATAATCATTTGCCCTTGAGACGGACTAAAAATGCAAACTGCTTCCACCAGTGGCGTATACGAATGGATTTCCTATAAATTAAATTTACTATGTTGAGGGAACGTTATTGTTTTCATATAATATTAGTGAGGAATAGTATTAATTCATACTCCTATTGTAGACTTAGAAAATGTTTTTGTATTATCCTGCTTTATATGAAAAATGACTATACGTTCACACAGATAATCAGTACTTTCATTCTTATTTTCAGGACAACAATTTGATTTATTTTTGAATGCGAATAGTAGAACGATGAATAATATTTCGAGTGAAACGCTTCACAGCTATTGGTGGCTCTTAATAGCTATGATAAATGCTCTGGACAGATATGAAAGGGAACTTTGGATTTTAATGTATGTGGAGCTTCACCAAATAATCGCAGAATTACCTCGACCTACATAAGCCTAGTTCCAAAACCTGACACATCCACACAGGTCAAATGTTGGTGAATGAAGAAAATTAATGAAGAGTGGTAGACTATATAGTTTTTGAAGGTTGATGAAGGCTGGTCTTCGGGGAAATTGATTAATTTCAACAAGAAACGTCAAAAAATCAATAGTTGAGATTTATTTGGGCTGGTTGGAATTGGAATATAGATTTGTTGGGCTTTGAAGTTAACAAACATGGTTTTGTGAGATTTTGGGTCTTTTGTTTCCAATATAAATATGAACATAACAAATATTATTCACAAAAAAGCCAAGCTATATTGATTTTGGAAAAAATGATATTGGAACCAATTATTTCGAGATCTTCTCATCTGACTTACACGAATTATCGATACACAGATTCCATGTATCCGTGATCTTGGACATTGTTCAACAACTTCTTTGTAGTATTTAAGATTTTCTATTCGAGGTAAATTTTCCAGTAACCCTTTAACGTCTCCCAGTTTTCCTTTTTTGAAAAGTGCACCAGCCAAAACTATAAATTGTGTGATATCTCCCCAACTGACTGGTTTTTCCCCAAGTCCAGCTTATAGGATGTTTCTCCGCGGATTAATACTGTTCTATTCTCTCACGTTTCAGTGAAACCTTTCACTCATGTTAGACCGAAAGTACCACTGTGCTGGAGGTTTTTGACATTGGAAGGTGCATATATATGCTTCGTCATTTGAAGCACATGTGGAGTTTTCATTTCATTCCTACAGCCATCGGCTACAATGCTAACGGTATCCATTTTTCAAAGCTAGTAGTATTTCGCAGCTCATAAAAAACGCTTTAGCAATTCCATCGAATCCCTGCAAATGCTGGTTTTCGGTCCATATAGGAACCGTTTTTTCCTTAGAAATTCGTGCCTCTAACGACAGTAAAGTTAAACGAGTATAACGAGTATTCGGTATCATTGGATTGGTTATTTTGGCTGTCAAATGATATCATTCTCAAGCCGTCCCTGTCTTTTCGAAGTGACGTAGCAAAGTCGTTGGATATATCTAATCATGTGCTCCTCAATAAAAGGTCTCTTTTCAGATCTTCATCCTTTTCACTTAAATTTTTTCTATTCATTGGAGGCAGGTAAAACAAACATCGATTCTTGGTGAACCGGAAGCACTATTGTAGCAGGTGTTTAAGATATGTCTAAGATAACTTTTTCAACTATTACCTACGGAGAACTAATTTACACTTCCCTGCAGTATTCACGGAACATTTTTCAAATATTCAGCTTGTGGAGTAAGTATTTGTGGTTTTTTCGATTTCTGGAGTATTATATTATTTTTAACACTTTCAGATGGCTCAATAAATTACATTTTTGTATTTATTTTTGTCCAGCGTATTCTTCAATACTCGATCCTGTTGTAATCTTGGAATATCAAAAAATTCTTTTTGGCTTGCCGGAGTTTTTTTCTCGTCGAATCTATAAGGCCGAAGTACTTGATTGAAAAGGTTTTCCCATATTATATCTTTGTTGTAGGCTGAGGTACTCATTATTCCACCTAATCTACCTATGTGATTATCTTGGCTCTCCTTTTTATTGCAATAGAAATTCAAATGAAACTGTTCCATAATACGCATTAACAAGTAATGCATAATACTCATATAAGGCACAGCAAATCTTGTATCTTATATAGCTGGAAATGCTATAGAGACTTCCTCCCCACCCACATCAGCATGATAACTTGGCAGGCAGATCTACAGAAACCTCACTGGTACAATTGCGGGAGGATATCCGATGTACTCTAGACAAGAAAACATAATATGCACATTTTTGGATATAAAAGAGGCTACTCCCCATAAGGCTGTTATGAAAGTATTGAATAAAGAAGATGTAGACAGTACAACAACCAAATGGAACTGCTCACCACTAAAGTGACAAAGACAGAGACAAGAACGATCAAAGACATTGCCTCCATCTGTACTACCAGAGGATGTGTACAGGAAGAAGTAGCATTCCCATTAATATGAAGCCTAAAGGTTGAAGAACTCCTGTGTGATTTGCTGCCACTGAACTGAGCTGGGAGTTTCAACAAGGATCCTTACATGACATATACGCCTGAATGGGCACCTGAAAAAGCTTAATAAGGTGTAGGAAGAGGAATGTAGATTCTGTAGCATGGGAGAAGAAACCTCGATCCACATACTTGCAATGTGCCCAGCAATTCAGAATCCCAGGGCATAGCACCTAGGAAATTACTGGATAGAAGAGGGACATTTGCCCGAGTTGAAGCAAGCAGATGTCGCTGGTAAATAGGACTACAGGAGCTACTAGTCTCTAGGACTTTTCTGAGGAACTGAGTAGAAGTGAGAAAGTGAGGGTCACAATCGATTTCTCAGGTCTCAGTAAATGTCATCCCAATATACATACGTACAACCCTGGAGCAAATATTTCTCAATATTTTTTGTTTTATTGGAGAAAAATTCATTACACACTTACTATGCTCTGCCATTGTTCAAGAAGCATGAATCATTTTCCAATGATCTGAATTGAAAAATAAAAATATGGAATTACTCACAGTCTGCTACTACATTAATATAACTGTTGAACTGTTACCAAAAGTTCAGAGACACATGGTTTTCAAATTTTTTTGAGATTGGCTTCATATAACATATTTTCATGGGAAACATGCTGCAATACAAGTTTGTGCAAAAATTTTGTTGGATTAGTGAAGTTGGAGATGATTAATAGTTTGGGAGACAAATTATTTTCTAGCTCAAACAGGTGCGTGCAAAAAAGATTGTGCTGTATGTTTGTCCCCATATTTCATGTTACTGTATAGTTATGTATGCTGCTCAATTGGACAATGCAGAAAATTTCTGAACGCCAATTCAATTGACAAGACGTGTTGCGTTTTCTCTGCTCTTCTCCGTCATCTCCATCAATGAAATAATCGAATGTGAACAAACTTTCAAAATTTTACAATCATTTTTGCAGTCTTAAATTTCAAAATAATATTGATTGTATAGTTGTCCAAAATTCTGAAAATAAACTCATCTCTCGGTAATAGCAGCTGAAACGCTACCAGAACGTTGAAAAAAAGAATTAGAAACGATTGAGAATTCCCCCAAAAAAAATCGGAAAAATACTTGAGTTAATTATTCACGAAGCCTTATAATTTCTATTAAAATGTAACTGGTACATAATACAAAGCTTCATTGGCGGCAGTTCTTTGCAAGGTTAGGTTTTCAAATTTTTTTCCTCTTGCTCTGTCATTCTACGAAGTGATTCTCACACTTTCATATTAGGTGTATCGACTGCTGAAAGTAACCAACAAAACAAATTTCTCTTCAATTCGTTAATATTTTTTGTAAACACAAAATTCGAATTTATTTAGTTATCAATTATCCGTACGTCTATGAGAAGGGGGCTATGCGCATCAGTGCATCTCCCGGAATTACACACATTCGCCCCCTCACAACAGGCATACGAGAAATCGAGTCAATTTTTAGTTGAAATGCAGATTTTTATGGCTGGTGGAAGATCGACTCGCTGAGTAGTTAGAAAATTTAGGTGAAGGTTCAGTTACGACATGCGTTGATGGTGTTAATAAACTGGAGATAATTTGAAACCATAGATGGTAGGTGTAATGTTACTTTTATTACATACACTGTTAAAAACATTGTAATAAAACTCATCACGTTTCGGAAGAAATTGGAATAGAATACTACAGAAGATAAAGATGGAAAGATTTGGTGATACTATTCAGTCGCTGCCATCGACTTAACTCAGAAAGGCGTATATTTGTGAAATAGCCTCCAGTTTTTTTCTCTCCATGGAACTTTATCACACTGAACAAGGCTCATTTGTTTATGCCATAGCATGGAGACTACGTATGAGAAGTACAAACTTGTGTGAAAAAAATGTCGAGAATCGAAAAAATGTCCAGCTGTAAGCAGTGAATAGCAGATGACGCGGAAGTAGCTAGATGTTGAGAAGAACAATGGAAAAAACGTCTGATGTAAAAGTTGTCCAACTAGATGTGTTTTCAAAATAGGAAAAGTAATGCATCGTATTCTCTGTCCTTTCTCCGAACAGCAGTAAGTGGAATGATTTCGATTGAATTAACTATTTTCTACTTCTTCAATTTTCTCAATAAATCAACACATTAACTTTTTCTCTGCTTATATAAGTTCACAGACAGCGACAAGAAAATGGAAAATGGCTTTGGCATAAAATGGAAACAAATGATTAAATTTGCTACCTTCATTCGAGAGAAAATCATATTAAGATGTATGCACAACCCCGTCTGAAATCTTGATCACTTTTTCACTTATCATTATTTTCGGGGCATTACCTGTAACAATAAGGTACATATTTGTTCAATTATTCTCGAGTCCCTCATCGAAAAGTCTAGAAATGAAGAAAGTCGAGGAAAGTGGACAGAGTAAAATTGATGACAAAGGTGGGATGAAAAGTATTTGTTTGTGGTGAATACTAGATTCACCGGGTACATCTTATTTGGTTCACCTATTGAGAAGGGTCAGAAAAAATGAGTGAACTCCAGGTTTCCCTATTTTTTATGGTTCCTGATACTAACAGTTCACCTGGTCTCTATTAGTGATGGAATACCATATAGTTTTATAATTATTGCTCATTATGGATAGATTATTGACAACAGCAACAAGTTTCTAGGAAGAATATTAGCCAAAACACATAATATGTTCCGGGATACTCACACAATACTTCACAATACGGTTGAAAACCTTCTGACAGTAGAGTCTAGAATGTCTAGGAATGACAGATTCATGCAACGTTCATTGTAATTGAGTTTTCATTATATTATAACCGGCTCTGTAGCAGAATAGCGTCAGTCAAAATGGCACTGGACAAAAACAGCGCAGAACAAAAACCACGTAGGACAAAATGGCGCTCGACAAAAGAGCGCCGCACGAAAATAACTATGTTTCATTATTTTACTACTATCTCATTCATGAAAATAGAATATAGTGCCAAATGAGCATAATGAGGAATGAATTATTTTTCATGAATAATAGTCATAACAATAGCTTTTATAAGTCAAATCAACATCGCTTGCCGACTAGATGACAGAGATCAAAGTGTAATTGTCTATAACATTATTAGAAAATGAAAAAGGGGAAAAACTCAATCAATCAATCGATATTTTCCATTATAGTTCATCACATATCGCTTAAAGGTGGATTCATGAAATGTTAATCATTACATTTTCATTATATTATCATTTACATTTGCACTAGAAGTTAATTACTATAGTTTCCCTTTTTTGAATTTCTATGTATATTTCAACCGGCGCTATTTAGTCGCAGTGCTATTTTCCCAAGTGCTATTTTGTCCGACGCTGTTTTGTTCTTCGCTATTTTTGTGCGGCGCTATTTTGTCCTGCGCTGTTTTTCCCAGCGCTATTTTGTCTGCAACTGTTTTAACCTACATTACATTACATTTCCTTTCCTTTATCACATTAGAATGTTGTAGGTATCTATTCTGAAACTGTACCTTCAACAGTAATTTTTCTTCTTTCACTTATTTTTTAGGGAATCAAACCACAATATTGTTCTTATATTTTTGTATTTCGACGTTTCGGTAGCGTTCCAGCTACCGTTCTACCGTTGTCAAGATAAACATTTGTGGTTTGATTCCCAAAGAATAAGAGAAAAAAGGAATGAGTAATGCCACAAGAAACGTACAAAAGATATTTGGTAATTTTTCTAATGAAAACGGTGACTGTGGTAGTATATTAAATTTGGAATTGTGAAGGAAAAATAAGTAATGTAGACAATGAACTAATATGAGAGGTGGACAAAACATAATTTTATGCACCGGTTCCATTTTTATCATACGTGAATGGAACAGATGAATTTAACGAGACAACCCTAATTTCTTTAGGACTCAATTACGTGGTAGTCCACTTTTAGCAGATAAATCTAAAAATAAAATGTACATTCTCGGCATATTACTGATAATACTTTGAGTTTGGCAAGGCTGCTTTAAATAATTTGCTGTCAATTTGAGCTTATTCCCAATTTATTTGCAGCAATTTGATCCGGACACCGCATTGGTTAATAGTTTTATTTTGAAAATTACGTAAAGCAAGTTTTGAACTAATGATTAATTATTGACTCTTGAGATTTATGGAAAACATGTTGTAAAAGTATAATGTTGTATACTCAAAGGATAAATAAAACAAATTCAATATATTATAATGATATTATAGTCTCATGTGACATTACCTTTAGAAATGACATCTGGTAAAATACTGAACTACATGAACTACAATTGAAATATGGAGTGAGTAGGAAATTAAAAAAATGAATGATTCCGTTTCAGACCAATGTTAATACTTCATTTGTATATGCAGGTTTTAATCTGTGTGTCTAACTTATTCTCTTACAGTTCACATTATATGATTCTCTCATCATTAATAAGGCGTGAATTCAGAAATTGGTATTCAAAAGTTCCGCTGTTGCCAAATTGTGCAGCCTTAAGCAGTCCCTTACGCTGGCAATTGTTGACCAAGTGTTTTGCTTGCTTTTTCTTGGACTCCCGGTGTTTTTTGTGTATATTGACGTACCAAGTGAATTATTGTTCCTTGTCCCATTATTATTATCGAAAATTATAAACAAAAATGTCTTTCAGGTGATTTTATTTTCGAAATGCCAATACATGAATCAAAACCAACCTGAAGCATTTTTGGCGCATGCGATTTCATAATTTTCACTAAAAATATGATGTAATTATAATTTATAGCTGAAAGTATAACAGCTTCTCAGTGCAATATTGTTATTTAAGCTTATCAATGTTGTTGCATAAACATCGTACCTACATGAAACTATACAGTGCTTTTCAGATAAAAGTATCCACCTTTAATAACTTTTGTAATACTGGTATTTAGATAAAATCCAAAAACACGTCAATTTATGTTGGAAGGGGCAAGTATTATGGCTTATTTAAACTTACTGGAAAAGCCACCCCCTCACCCCTAGCAGCATCCCCTTTATTTTTTAAATTACTTTTCATATTTTTTATGTAAAATTTGGATACTCCTCTTTGAGCTGATTTCAAAAATGTATAATACTTGTAGGTTGAAGTGGTTAGTTTATGATATAAACAATTTTTCTGTTAAGAGCACAAATTTTACTTATTATTTACTTTCACCTTATTTGCCTGTACTAAAATGGGTTGTACAACAGTTCAAACTCTTTAATCTTTTCAACTGTGCTATTTATTATGAAGTTACAATAAGTGTTCAAAATGAGTACCATTCACTTCCATACAATGGTATAATCTATTTTGAAATGCCTCTCTGACATTGCTCAATACGGCTGGATTTAATTGTCGACATTCATTTTCTATCCTCTCTCGTAAATCATCCAGAGATTCTGGTTGGGTAGCATAAACTAGGGAAGTCTAGGGGTGTTAAATCCGGTGACCTAGGTGGCCACTCCATCTGCCCCCTTCTACCTATCCAACGAGCGTAGAATGTTTCGTTTAAAAATTGTCGGACAGGCATAGCATAGTGTGGGGGAGCTCCGTCTTGTTGAAATACCAGTAAATCTTCGGAAAGGTTATCATCATTTTCTATTATTGTTGTAATACGTTGGTCAACCCCTTCCCTGAGTAACTCAAGATATGATTCACCATTTAAATTTCCGTTGATGAAAGGTCCGACAATGTGATCACCTAGGATACCACACCAAACGTTTAACTTTTGGGGATGTTGTGTATGGAATTCACGCATAATATGTGGATCACTTTCAGCCCAATATCTACAATTATGCCTACTTACTAAGCCATTTAATGAAAATGAGCATTCATCAGAAAAGCAAATATTGTTTAACAATTGTGGATTGTTATTGATAATTCGCGTCATTGATTCGCAAAACTCTAGACGACGATCAAAATCATCTTCATTCAACTCGTGCACCAACTTAACTTTGTATGGGTGGTACTTGAATTTATGTAGAACTCGGAAAACTGTAGAAGATGAAACACCGATCGCTCTACTTATTGTTGACAACGATTGGGGTTGTTGAGCCTCTAAGCTGACTTGCCCTAAAATTGCCACTTGGATTGCTTCGTCATTTACGAGTCCCTCTCGCTTATGCACTTTATTGCAAACAGACCCTGTGGTAAATTTCTCCATCAGTTGAATTACATACTTATGAGTTGCATGTCTTCCGTCATGTAATTCGTTAAATATCCTAGCAGCAGCTCTTGCACAATTATTATTTTGGTAGTATAAACCTACAATTTCAATTCTTTCTTGCAAAGAGTAAACCATTTCAGAGAAACGAAATAAATAATGTATCAAATTACACTATCAATAGTGACTACAAATTCTAGTTGACAATGTCAAACTTTAATAAAAAGTAGAGTTTTTTGTTGTATGGATTTTTCAAGTAGAATAAATAGCACAGTTAAAAAGATTAAAGAGTTTGAACTGTTGTACAACCCATTTTAGTACAGGCAAATAAGGTGAAAGTAAAAAATAAGTAAAATTTGTGCTCTTGAAAGAAAAATTGTTCATCTCATAAACTAACCACTTTAACCTACAAGTATTATACATTTTTGGAATCAGCTTAAAGAGGAGTATCCAAATTTTACATAAAAAATATGAAAAGTGATTTAAAAAAATAAAGGGGATGCTGCTAGTGGTGAGGGGGTGGCTTTTCCAGTAAGTTTAAATAAGCCATAATGCTTGCCCCTTCCAACAAAAATTGACGTGTTTTTGGATTTTTTCTAAATACCAGTATTACAAAAGTTATTAAAGGTGGATACTTTTATCTGAAAAGCACTGTATAGTAATTAACTTTTTCCAATGTGAGTGGAATTATAATTTAATAGAAAAGCACAAAGCAGACTATCCTATAGAAATGAGGTTTCAATCTCATCCACCTGAAGCACCAGTTGCAATCGAAAGTAGGCAAAGCAACTAAGGCTACATAACAAGATCAGAATAACCAATCGAAGTGAGAGTCCTGTGTGAAAATATGACAGAAGAATTTCAGCGATTGCAGTGGATGTGTTCAAAACTTTTTTTTTCATAGCAAACGGAATATATATATTTGCTATAGAAATATTTTTGTTTGTTTGACTGATGCCCGACTTGGGCGTCGACCCAACACTGTAGTGGAACACCCCTGATGCGATAATTACATAGTAGTGTCGAGCAGGGTTAGTACTTGGATGGGTTACCACTAGGGTAGACCGTCGTAAAGTCCGTGCAGCCTGCAGGCGAATGCGAAGCTATTCTTCACTTTTTTTATGATTACATAAGTTGTAGGTAATTAGCTATAGTGTGTGTGTATAATTTTATACCACCGTAAAAACTATTCAAATGAATGAGAGAAACATATTGTTATGTAGGCTTTGAGGACAGAAACCTAAGAGCGCAATGAAAATTTAATCATCTAAATACCATAAAGACGATGTCCAATTTCCAATCCAAAACGGAAATGAGTAGTATAACTACCACTTCAAATGTTCAGTGATGTGGTATATTTTTGAATTCATGATAATATCAGCTTTACCAAAGAAACATGGAATATTGGAAGTTCAATTGACAAAGTATAAACTATTTTCCGTAATTCAATGAGTCTTCATGAAATTTTTACTGTGTATGAAGTAGTGCGTGAATGTAAACAAAAAAAAACAATATGGCATTGTTGAAAGATAACTGCTCTCAGATGTAAAGATAAAAACAATTATTTAAATTCAGTTTTGCCTTGTTTAAGGTCGAATAACGCAATTTTCCTATTTGGTATAATCCAAAATTTAACGAGATTCTTTCATTATCTAGCTTCAAATCTAAGTATACATTGTCCTTGGAAAGATGTAATTGATTGTTGTTAAATTCTTGCTTTTGTTCCTCAGTGTTTATTAAAGCGAATATATTCCTTTGTATTGTATTGATTTTTATATGTGGGAGATGTTATTTCATTCCGATTTATGATGTTTCATGTGCGCCAGCTCTCAGGTGGTGGTTCAATAAAAACCACTACTCTCATTAATTTTTTCATTGCAAACAAAAGATGCCCACTATGCAAATAAGTATCGTAGTCATGGTGATTTAACATTTCATTGTGATAACGTTCCTCCCTTTTTTCTCTTGTTCTCATCACATCTTCACCACCGCTTATGCCCAGCTTAGGGCTGTTAACATTTGTGATGTTACAACTCAACTTCTCAGCAATGTTAAAGCGCTGCTTTTATACATTACTGTCATGTTACTAGAAATTCCTCGAAAATAAGTCTTTATTATGAACTAATAGCAACAAAATTTCGAAATTTCACAACTTTACATCTTTTTTTTCTCAGATCACTTTTTCTTCTCAAATTTCAAATTTTTCGATTGACATATTATGTATCAGATTTGTATCTGACTTTTACTTTCTTTCCAAATGATTGACAACAAACTTCATTATCTGTCATATCTAAAGGCTTGATCGCATACAAATATTCATTTTATTATAATGACACACTGATATTGAAAGAAAATTTTATAATTAATTTCATATTTATACAGTATATTATGGAGTTTGTGAAATATATGGAAACACCGAATAATGAATATTTGGTCATGAGGACTATAATATTATAACATATTTGGATTATCAATAAAAACTTTCATTGTTTAATGTTTTCCGCAAAGAACATTATCAGACCAACGACGTAGAAGAAAGGGGAGAGAACATAACAGTATAAAGAATAATCGACCAAAGTGGCTTCTGAATATGGCCAACTTCCGTTGAAGCGTAAACAAACCAGAGGTGTACATTAAATTATTTAATTGGGGGAAACAAAAAACTCTCATATGCATCTTTTTAAGGTGGTATATATTGGATAAAAGCAGTCTCCAAACATTATTGTACAACTTAATATCAACTTAAATTTATACTAATACTTATAAATAACCTTTCTAATACTGAAAATCACTATTTTTTCAATGTGGCTTTTCAATTTGACTTAAAAATTTATGACTAATGTTACTAATGTGGCTTCTTAATATAGCGACTTCCGTCGAATGTTGGTTAAATCACTAACATGCTCAACTTCCCTTCTTTTTTTTACCTGGTTATATCAGACTTTAAATTTCCAAAGTAATGGGGGGAAAGGAGTCTTGAATCATTTATGTCCGGAGGGGTAAATATCACATTGAAGAGTTCATCAAACACTGTTGGTTAGTTTGCCTTTGAGAAAAATTTGGTGAATAATGGTTTCTATATTATTTTAAAAAAATATGGCTGTCTTCTCTGACGTGCTTCTTGATTGATTCTAGATCTATTTCCAAATCTTCTAAAGTCTGCAAAAAGATATCACGTTCCTTGAATTTGAGTATAAACACTCTGGAAACTATATCTGATCTGTTCAAGAGTTTCAAGCGTGCTTTTTATTATTGACTTCGCTTTGCCAAACGTAGCATCCTTGCCTTGAAAGTAATAAAACAGAGTTAATGATGTAGAGGCGAATACAAACCTCAGCATTTTGAATACCTGCTAGCAATCCAATAGCTACAATGACGTGCCGATTTTGGTTGTTTCTTATTTCACTTTGAAGCGTTTTAATTGCTTTCTAGTGTAATGAAACTGGAAAGGCCTGGAGCGATAGGGCATCCCTATAGTTACACCACTGGTTATTCTTTCCATAGACCCATCGCTTTTATTTCCTCAAATTTTGTATTCCATATTTTCCGTTTCCCTATTCTCCTTCCATATGTCTCATATATTATGTATTTCTTCTCCATACGAGAAATATTATGTGTTCACTTTCATTTTTCCACCCAAAGTAAAATGACGTAAGAAAAAGTATATTAAAATATAAATGGATATTAAGGTCTTCAAAACACGCGCGATTTTTCGAGCACGACGGCGAAGCCGGAGTGATCGAAATAGAGCAAGTGTTCCAAAGACCAGTTATCCACGAATACTTTACGCTATTTTTTTCTTATTGGTGCACTTTGGAATTATAAATACTGGTCTATAACTAACAAGAAATGGAAGTTCAACCTTATTGAGTTCTGTGAATGTCAATAGTTTTAATTTAAATACCATTTCCCCTAAGATTTAAAAATAGAAATATTAATATTTCAAACAATACCAATGGCATTTTCCTTTGTGATTCATAAATTTGACATTGTTAAATATTGTTCGAATGAAAGTTTTGACATTACAAACTACTCCTGTCAGATCAATGATGAAAAAATTGTCATTTAGACATGATTTAGACCATAGATTTAGACTTCGTTTCTCGAGTTGTTGATGTTGCCACGGTTACTTTAAAACACACGCGTGTTTTAAAGTTCGATTTAAACACGCTCAGGCGTGCTTTAAATAAGTAAAATGGTTCACCAATTGAAAAAAAAAATTTAACAAGTGCAGAGTCCTTGTTAATTCCATGATTCAACCAAAAAAATCATTCCAAGCACTACGACAGATGCGATTTATTTATGCTTATGATGATGACCGATATCGCGATGCATTTTATGATGTTGTCACATTTTCAGTTTGTATGTTGTATGGGAGTTTTCTAAGATTTAATTTTCGTGAATAAATACAACCCACATTATTTTGACCCACTTCCTTATACTCCAAATATGTACCTGGATACTTTAAATCACCATATTTTAAAAACACAATATTGTGGTTTGATTTCCAAAAAAATAAGAGAAAAAAGAATAAGTTATGCCACAAGGAACGTACAGAAGATATTTTTAATTATTTCAAGAATATTCTTGCTCCATATTTATGACGCCGCAATACATTAGAATAATTTGAAAACCAAAAATATTATTATTAGCAACCCTGTTGTTGTGTTATTGCCATTTGTAATGCAGACGAGTCTGTCAAGCTGATATTTAAGCTGTCTCGGTCTCTGACTACGACAATTTCTCATGACTGGATGATGAGTTCTTTGTTATACACATAAACCACTATGTCGCAGATTGATGTGGTTATTAGCCCATAATTTAAAGAAGCAGACATCGTATTTTCAAAAAAAAGTTATCGTGAGGGGATGTGATCGTTGGTAAACAGGCATAATCTGAATTTATTGAGTTATTCATAAATGTAACACTTAGCTGATTCTATGGTGAATTTGGCTTTGGCTCAATTTAGTGTATAATTATGTGATATTCACGAGAAAAAGACGATGACGTCATTCTCAGCTAGTTTCTAGCTTACTGGAATTGGTATAATAATAATTGGACCAACCATGAATACTTCTCGAACAAAAAGTACAAGAAAGAACAAAAGAACAAGGTACAACAATTTCTCCGCCTTTTTCTTGTACAGGAACTGTGTTGTAGGATCTATACGTCTGCCGCTATTACGTCTGCCGCTTCAGTCCTTACTCCATTCTCATAGTTCTTTTTTTGATAAGCTACTCACCCTGGTTAACGAAATTTTATCATCAGTTAAAATACGTATGATACTTCTCGTTTACAATTAATTTGGAAATAATCACGACTCGCTCTGCAGAAGAATATACAATTTTTCAAACTGTCAAATTACTAATTTTTCGCAATAACTGTTTCAATTCACTTTTATGACACAAAATGACACATTACCAAACCATAGGCGTTGCGCTCCACTTTTAAGAGGTGTTGTACTTTAATTCAATTGGGATTTTTTTCAGAATATGGTGTGAGTATCGATAAAAATCGTTCTCTCATTATGTCTCAATACTCCATCTGAATGCCTTCCTAATGATGTGACGCACATGGTATATTCCATATTTAGAAATGATTGGAAGATTAAGTGGAAGGGAGGGGGTTGACGAATGACGACCATGGTATATTCCCTATTTAAAAATAAGCGATTGGTGGAGTGGAAGGAAGAGGGATAACAAATGACAAATGCCTGTATCGTGAAAATGTGTCTCACAAATATCAACGTGTTTTCTAAATTCCTCAAAATCTGAGGAATACAGACAAATATCGACTGTTTCTGTGGCTCACACTGTATACAAGGGACAAAGGAAAAGGGATGATTTTCCCAAGAAGAAGACTGTTGAGTCTAATAGGGGCTACTGGCCCCTTTATATCAATGGTATAACTAAACACAGAAAGCACAAAAGCTGAGGTGTCGAGGTCTCTAAGCCTCTGACTGGTGGTGCCAAGCGGATAAATCAATCAACCATATACAGTGTGGAATGGTCAAATGTTATGAATTGATAATTTGAGATCTTGTATGCATTTAAAAAAAATCCATAATCATGTCTTATTCAAAATATAAATTGCCAACATCCTTCAGTTAGGCCCCTAATTTATTTTCCAAACTTGAAGTAATATTAACAAGTAACATGCTACACCGATTTATTCATTATTGAGAGCATATATCGAGAATCTCTAATTTAATTTCTACAGATCCATCAAATATCAAGATTGAGGTTGAACCTGTTTATCCGCTAATGGAAGCGATTCCTGTTTAGTAAATATAGGACGAAGGAAGGACCGCACCGCAATGAAAGTGAGTTTTCTGACGAATTCCCAAATGAGCATAACTTTGCTGTAGTTTCGAATTTTCCAGATCAGGTGTTTTCCCCTGTTAGGGATATCCTAGAAGCCCCGATCAGACCCTTTTCACATTGCTTAGTGACATTCAGATACGGCTACAGAATGTGTTCCCCGAGCTAAACTGAAATACTTGATCATAGGCGTTCTCAACAGTGGGAAATATTCAAATACGTCTACACTACTGAAATTATTATTACATATTTAATTGAATCGCTCTCTACAAACAACTGTGACATAACAAAAAAAAATAATTTTCCAGGAAACACATTTTGAAATGTCTATTTGTTTTTTCATCTCCTCAAATTTCAATAAAAGCCTCTTCGCACAAATTTTATAATAATCAGGTAGTAAC
>CAJUYG010002498.1:4712-31351 GCA_910591675.1 Galerucella calmariensis | reverse complement strand
GTGCTGTGAGCCTACACACTCACCCTCCCTACTCTACAGATACAGAAGGCAAAATAAATTGCAACGGCGACTCAATGTGGAGAGCACCTCAAGTGTGAATTCGGAGACCAAACTAATATTAATTCAGGGAGTAGTCTTACCGGTTCGCGGGTAATCCTACTTTATTTAAGTTATTGAAGTTGTATTGAAGTTAATGAGATAATAAAGTTAAGTTAAGAAACCAAATGAATTTAATAAGTTAATAAATCAAGTTAAATGTAATTAAAGTTAATCAACAAAGGTAAGTGGGCGCCACCCTGAATAATATTAGTCGACTTGTTTTCCACCTCACCACTCTCTATCAACAAACCTGGAAATGTTGGAAGAGAAGGAATATGAACAACGTTGTTAAATTTACAAGTTGTATAATGATGAAAAAAAAAATATCACAGGAAAATATAAAAAAAAATGATGGTTTTTTTTGTGTTGAAGCACGTTGGTTTTAAAATTAGTTCACTGGTTACTTCCCTTGAATTTCCACGTGTCTGATGGCAGGTACAAAGTTCCAGACTGTTTGTGTTCTCAGGTATGTCTCAGGTAACTCAGGTAACTTCAGGTACAAATTCTCAGGCAAGTCCAGGTACTTAGTAAGTCTCAGGTACTAAGTAAGTCTCAGGTACTAAGTAAGTCTCAGGTAACTTCAGGTACTCAGTAAGTGCTAAGAAATATACATTGTATCAGAGATAGTTACAATCTTTTTCATGTAAAATTCAGGATATCTGCAGTAATTCGTTTTTACAAGTGTTCAAGAAATTCATTTAAGAACGTGGTTCATAAAAAAATATATCCTGTATTTTACTATAAAAAAAACAAAAGAAGCAATGAAGAAATGTGATATGGTATTATTAATTATTAAGGAAATCTTATTTATTTCCATTCATCAAAGAAATCAAAGAAACAATATCTAAATAATATAAAAACTCAATTTTATTACTTATTTCAATCACAGAAGGTGATAAAAAAAATGTAATGAAAAAATGTAATCCGGAAATATAATATTCTAAGTTGGTATTTAGATTGAATTAATTAGTTAACTAAATATACATATTTTAAAGACTTCAACTATATACATGTGAACCTTTTATCACCTGTATAAGAAAAACTAGAAAAAGGAAAAGAACAAGATAAAAAAAATATCATTGTATGTGTGTATCTGGCGCTTATCACTAGAAGGGAAAAATATAAAAGCGAAAATCATAAGAGGAAAAGCATAGACTTAAATGCAACTTACCATTCACATTGAATGCACTTTAGGAAAGATAAAGTTTGAGGTAAATCTCTCACCACAAATTAAAAATTCTTGACCTTATCGGTTCATGGTTCACAGGAGAAAGAAAGCTTATTTTAACTACTCGCTATTAAATTGAACCATGCGATGAGCAATCGACATACGTTGTATATTCCTCTCCTGTTCACATGCTCCACTTCGAGAAAGAATTTAAATATTCGTAGTGTGTTCTTAATTTCTTTCTCTGTATAGGAGAGAAGAATTGAAATATTTGACTAATATCCGTGTATACTGAACCTCACCAACGTAGATTATTCGTCGCACATTAAATGTAAAAATTTTGCCTTTTGAAGCGATCGGTGCTACAGGTTTTCGACGAGAATCACATGTTGATAAGAAAAAAGGACTGGCTACTCGCCGTCCGGTAGATATTTAAATATTACAATGATAGTGGTCAAATATAACGTTACATTACGTTTCTGTGATCCGGTACAGAATTGAATTTTGTAGTGATAATAGCTCACGTTTTCTTTTTTTCGGATGCATTCACTAAATCCGTTTTCTTACACTCTATAATATTTTCATATTGAGCCCCTAACTCCGTTAAATATATTTTTTCACTTGGTGTTATATATTTCTTTTGTTCGCTCATATTCATTAAATGAATGATGAAGTTTTTAATATAATTTTAGAGGTTATCTATATTCGGGGAATGGATACACAAGTGAAATGATTAATATGAATTGTCAAATTTAGTTCAAATAAACCAAAAATTACAATGTTGACAGCTCGAAACAGAAACTAGTGCACTACAATCTCTACTCACATGAGTTACTCAACCTACATGGTTTTTGAATACCAAAATTGAGGATGAGTTCCACTCACTCTCAAACGAGTCGCGATTTGAGTGTAAAAGGAGTGTAGTAGTAGTGTCGTTTCTGAATTCGGCCCTAAGAGTTTGAATTATGCCCATTTGAATTATTATTTTGAGAAATTTGAGGATTCACAATACCTCCGTGATTTTGTGCGCCTCTGGACGCCTGAAATGAATCGGAATGGAGGAAGGTATGATGTCTCTTGCGACATATTGAGCAAGAAACTGGAGAATGGCAGGCTGCTATTGTCTGAAATCCTCCCAGGCAGTTTTTACAAATATAATTTGAATTCAAGAATGTGTATTTTTCATTTAAATTTAGGTTTTTGAATGAGTCGCACTTGTATATGCGATGTGAAGAATTTTTACAATAAAAACACATTGACTTATGATCTTCATGATTATTGGAATTCACATGAAGATCTGTTATATTTTGGTACAGATTTTGTTTTTGTTTCATTTGCACAGAGATTTGAATTAGGTATAGCTTGTGTTCGTTCAAGAATGCCACATCTTTCATCTAAAAGATCTAGAAATTTGTCAAGAGACATAGTTTCATTCCTTTTCTTATTTTGTTCAAAAAGTTTTCTAGTTGAAATATCTAGTTTCTTGTCAATTAAATATATGATGATAGATTCTAATAATATTTGAGGATCTAAATTTAATTTGTGAAGCGATTGAACTGTTTTAAAAACGTGTGCTGACAGTGATCTCAGTGCTACAGGGCAGGTTTTGTTTACAGGTTTCAAATCATATAATTCTGAAATGAGATTATGAAGTACTATTGATTGATCATCGTATCTTCGTTTAAGGGTATTTACAGCTATTTCAAAGTTATCACCTGATAAATCAAGGCTGTCGATCAGTTGCAACGGTTCATTTTCTAAGCATAATTTTAGGTATAATAATTTTTCAGTGTCATCCAGATCAATGTTTGAAATAATCAATTTTTCGAAAACTTTAATGAATGAAGACCACTCGGAGACAACTCCTTTGAATTTAGGTAATGAAATCTTTGGTAACTGGGCTTTTGATTTTAAAGCATTATTTTGTACATTATTGGTTGGACTTTGATTGATTGTTAATTCATTGATTCTACATCTTAATTTTGAATCAGTTTCGTAATATTTACTTTCTAATGTATCTCTGTCCTCAGAATCGGTTGATTCTTTTTCGGAATTTTCGAGAATCATTTCAATTTTTGTTTGTATTCCATTATATGCTAAATAATGCTCTTTTAAATTCATTAATCGAGTTTGACACTCTTCTAAAAATTCATTTTTGTTCACAATTTCAAATTCTCTAATTGCCCATGTGTTTATTCGGGTAATTTGCCCTTTCTTTGAAGCTTTAATTCATCCAACGACATATTGAATAAATATTTACCTACTTGCAATTAACGACTAATGAATTGATGAAAATATTGGAAATGGAAATTGAGTTTTCGAATAATAAGCACTGGCACTTTTTTTATTTTCTATTATCACTGCACTAGGAAATGTTGGATGGATCCTACCTTTGTTGTAGATGTTTGCTTAGGTACTGGAAGTCTGAAACTCTGGAACTGCTACCTACTACTAGTAGCCTGGAATTGCAACTACTTGTTAGCCTGGAACTTGAAGCGCAGTTGGGAAGACAATTTGAAAGCTCACTTTTGAGCTCGGAATATTCGTACGCTGGTTTAAGGAGTGTTTTATTTTGGGTTTGCCAGAATCCGGCTCGAAGGACCACAAATGGAGTAATTTGATGCATTAACCCACTTTGGAGCCACGCTCTACCAGCATGCGCAGCTACGCCTTGAACAAACGCACTGTTGTCCAAGACGGTAGACTGTAGTGAAGTTCTTTTATTCTAATCAAACCCAAATTAATAATAGGGTGAAATAAAATACTCTATGGAATAAAGAGTATCTATTACTACTGCAAACAGTGGGTTGTAAAGCCACAGCATGCAATCCCTACCGGCTACTTGCCTTTACAAAGTTTAAATTAAAACACTCACTTAAAATTACAATCACAACTATGTAATTATAGAATTTGTGATTAGTCCAAAACCTGGCCTGTTTTTGTACTCACCAGGAAATGGTGTATGACTATAAACTATCACTGTAACTGAAATGACGTCGTAGGAATAGAAATTAACTAGAAAGGAATTATTTTCTCGTAATGAGATTTGGAAAGAATTTTACTTGACAATATTTTTATATCTGTCACACTGACACTTTTATTTTTCTCAAAAACCTTCCTCGTTTTTCTATTCGAACATACCGATGACAGTCGTCGCTCACTCTCACGATCAAGTGAATGACGATGTGAAATGAATACATTTAATTTTTTAAGGAACATGAATTCCGAACAGGAACAATTTTAAATATTTACTTTAAAATATCAGACTTTTCTTCGGCTTTTAATTTTCCCTTTAATTTTGTGGCATATCTTATTATTGTCACAAATGGTTTGATTCGATTAATTTTTGCTTAAAATGAACCGAATAGCTTCAAATTGTTAAGTATTCTTTTAACAATGTGCGATTTCGATTGCGGTCAATCTGGATATCTTACTGCAAATAAAGCACATGTTCTTGTAACAACTTTGTCATATTTACCACGTATTAAAAGCAAATTTACATAATATTTTTTATTTCTTAGTGCTTGTATCAAAATTTAGACCACACCTACATCTCTAAATATCTGGATAACGGTGAGGTTGATGTATAGGAAAGTATACATGAATTTGCCTTATTTTTCCCCCGGAAAGCATTAAAATAGAAGAAACCGGATGGTTCTATTAAAAAAATTAAGAAATTTTATATTCATGAAGTTAAACTTTGAACACTTTTTATACTCACCCTGTATAAAATGATATCTGACCTTGCTTAAAGCAACCGAACAGAAACCATTTCCATATCTTCAAGAGTATCCTCATAAAAAAATAATTTATAAGGGTCCTAAAGGGTCAAATTTTCTACAAAGAATTATTAACTCAAAAAGTATGCATTTTTCGAAAAAAGTTTTCAGACGAAAGTATACTGAAATTTTACGTAGATTTGAAAAATGTATTAATATACAGGGTGTTCCATTCAAAATAACAAAGTTACAGTCGACTTCCGGTAGAACCGGAAGTCGTTCATCTTCGAAAATATTTTAGTTGAAAAGATCGTATCCAAAAATTCAAACTTAGAAATTTTCATGATTTTACTAAAAGTATTTAGCCATATACAGATAGGTTTAACTCGTCCTGGGACACCCTGTATACATAATATATAAAACACACTAATAATATCGACGAAAAAACTATGGAAGACTGTTTACCATTGAATACACAATACAAAACTGACCAGCTGATTGAATTGTTTGCCCAGGACGGCCACATTAGGTCACATGATTTGGATTTCCTAATTATTGTTAAGTTGTAAATCAAAGCGAAGAAAAATGATTTTTTAATGCCTATCCTGCAATGTCCTTTTACCCACTATTTTTTAAGTCATATAGCAACCGCTTAATTTCAAAAATAAGATGTTGCCTGAAACATTTTGATGGAGAACTCTCTATTGATTGCACGTTATGAAATGAATTCAAACTAGACCAGTGTAAAGCTTCTCTCACAGCTAGTGCTTCAGCTGTATATACTGAAAAATTATCTGAAATTTTAAATCGTTTGACTAAGTCCAAGTCAGGAACAAAAATAGCTGCTCCGGTCCCGTCATCATTTTTTGACCCATCTGTATAAAGTTCATAACAGGAATGTTTACCTCGTTTAAATATTGTTGAGTGATTCTCGCAGTATAAGGTCTTGCGTTATCATGCATAAGAAGAAAGTCATTTCCAATAAAATCAACATAAGGGACAACAAAATCTTGGAGAACGTCCTCAATGTACCTGGCAGCAGTTAAGGAGCCTCTCGGAAGGATGTACAATTCTGTGTGCCTCCAGAGAAATTCCGGCCCACACCATAACGGATCCCCCTTGATATCCTACTCTAGGGCTGAAGGTACATTCAGCAAAACGCTCGTGTGACCTTCGCCATACTCTCTCACGGCCATCTGGAGACCGTAAGCTAAATCTGGACTCGTCAGTAAATAAAACGTGCCCCCATTCATTTTCACCCCAGTGCTCATGAATTCTGGCGAACTGAAGTCGTGCAACACGATGATGCCTAAGACGTTCTGGACCTGTCGCAGGTCTACGACTGGTTAGGTTGGCTTCCCTGAGTCTTCGCCTAACTGACCGCTCGCTTACATTAGTTTGCCGGACGTACTGAAGTTGATTTCTGATTTCAACAGCTGTAGCATGACGTTTTCATTAGACTTTGTAAGGTGATAAAACGATAATCACGAGCGCTAGTTCTGCGTTGAGGACCAGTTCCAGGTCGTCTATTGTAAGCTCCAGTTTCCAAAAAACGTGTAAAAATACGGTGCACAGTGCTATTGGAAACATTATACTGTCGGGCAACATATCGTTCACTCCTCCCATCTTGAAGCAACCCAACAATAGCAGCTGCTGTTTCGGGATTAACAGACATATTTTTTAGATTAAATAAATGTATCACTATAGATTAAATAAACGCAGCACAAATTTAACACGTATCTGTCACATTTCTCAAAATTCATGGCCAACTATGCACTTGCACTTTACGGCCAAGTAATAAGATCTATGGGGTTTATTATTTTCACTCAAATGAACTTTTTTACTTCAAATAAAGGTTCAATTGCTGTTAAAAAATATTTTAAACATGTTTTTCATTTGTGTGTAAGATATTTTTCGTGCCGGTGAGTGTATATATAAAACTTTGGAGTTTGTGTAGTTGCTCTGTTTTTCTGATAATTTTGATAAATTAAATTATTATAAACTTCCTGATCTTCTAATAATTCCGGTTGCTAGATGTAGATCTGTTGTACTTGATGCTGTTCGTTTGAGAGGTACTGCAGCATGAGTTTGTCATTTGATGTTCATTATACCCATGGTGATACTTTTGCTGTTATGGAAATAAATAGTGGGAAATATCTTGAGCTCCCTTCAATGTGAATCTATTCTTTATATTATTATACGATCCTTTTACTCTTTAAAATGAGTGTGACAAATATAATCATTTGCATTCAATGCTAAGGTTATCGTGAAATTATTCCACGTACTGTTGGCCAGAAAAAATACAGAGATATTAATTACTATTCGGTGATATTTTTTATCATTTTAGTCTAGCCTGACAACTTTTAACAACACTCGTTTTCACCATTAATTGTTAATGATTCAACTTTGATAACACTAATATAGAAGGAGATTTTGTTAGGTTAACTTGGTCGGCATACTTCATTCTGTTCTCAGACCAACTCTCGCGCCATCTACTATTCGATGCTTTTCGCAGACACTTTTTCGACATTTTTCCTTGTGCTCCTTATATCTAGTCTCCATGTCCTCTTAGTTTAAAGACAAGGTATAGGCAGTGAAAGTGTTACTTCTATTATCGATAAATGTCACTAAAACTGGCGTTTAATATCAATCCGAGATAAACATATTTTTGATTGAGAATACTACCAAGTTAACCACTTTCCTATAAGCTTTTTGTTATATAAAAATTTCTTCAGTGGGCGATTATATTTTTGTTAAAACGTATAATTTATCTAGCTTATTTAATCTACTAAAAAGAAATGTATAT
The DNA here is from genome assembly GCA_910591675.1 of Galerucella calmariensis. Lineage (NCBI taxonomy): Eukaryota > Metazoa > Arthropoda > Insecta > Coleoptera > Chrysomelidae > Galerucella > Galerucella calmariensis. The sequence continues at coordinate 23,559 of CAJUYG010002498.1, read as the reverse complement.
TTTGATTAATGAGGCGTTTTATTCAAAACTAATGAGCAAACTCTGAAAAAAGTTTCAAGGAATAAGTATACGTAGATGAATGTTTGGAAGAGTGAGTTGAAACTTTCGTTTTGATTATTATCCAGATAAAGTTAAATGTTTGCTAGAAGTGTCTAAAATAAGTAGCAGTAATTTTTTAATTAATCCATTTTTATTTATAACTGTTGGAAGGAAAGTATGTTCTACTTTTTTTTATCATGTTTTAATAAGTTTCATTTACCAGGATGGTCCGTAAGTAGCATAAGTACAGTAGATTATCTGCTTTGGAATAATACAATTTGAATCAGTTTACTTCAATAAAATGTTGATAATGAGATAGATTATTTCAATGTTGTCTTTTGCATCAATTTAGACGTTTTAGAACACATAAATGGAAATTTATTTCTGATGTTTGGTTAATTTCGATGTATGTTAGGGCGCCACATATGATACATTTGTGTTATATACATGATAGACGCATCAACGTGCATCAAGTATACCTATTATTAATCACTATTTATTCAGCAAGGCTGGCCTCACTGCGATATAAGATATTTTGCGTATTCTCTACATCTATCTATTGAAAAAAATTAAAAAAAATTACTCTGAAATTTACCACGAAAATATTGTCAGGAATTCCTCCAAAAATGTTTAACATTTTCTTGAAATCTGTATTACACGGGCAATAAATATTCCAAAAAATTCATACGATACGCATGTGCAGACGGGTTATTTTGTCACATCTGATGTAAGCCAGTTGCAGATTAACGTAGCATATAGTAAACAATCACACTTTCATCAACCTTTTATTACCTATTTTCAATAATTTCGTATGTACCAACGTAGAAAAGTGAGGTATTATTGTCGAGGTCCATTAATACACTTTTCTACCGTGGCTCATATAGCATTTTTTTCAGTGTTGGCATTTATTTTTTAATTGTCTCGCCATAAAGTATGAGAGGAGAGGAGAGGCATTTTATTACTTTGAAACTGTTAATCTGTCAATGGACCATAGCATGCTATATAATATTTCTGTCCTAAATTCGAAAACCAGATGTATCTATGAATTGAAGTCAAATTGTTAATGTGAAAATAGTTGAATTAAAATAACAATTCACTGATTTCTACAATTTTGCAAAATACAGGGTGTTCTATAAATAAACGGTAAAATTTATACTTAGATAATATTATATAGTAAAGGTCGTCAATGTCGTTTAAGTTATTTCATTGATGAGGTACCATGACGTTACTTTTTATTTTTCCTCCCTAGGGAGGTACAGGCCCTCCGGCTTGGCGGTGGTGGCGTCTTGAAGTTGCGTACTGAGCATAACAATTTGCCTCCTAGCACCATAAATCTCGCAATAATAGCGAATGTCTTGTATGTCGGGGGCTCATGAGGTGGTCTGCCACACTTCTGTGCCATCAGAATCGCAATTTCTCCAGAGGGTGTCTCCGCAATGGTCAGTTTGTTAGGCCGATGTTTTAACAACAAGCGGAAGCAATGGAACCGAACAAAATCATCAACAATCAAGTTAGGTAGGTTAGTTGGATCCATCTAACTCCCAAATTTCTCACGAGTGGGCCCCAAAAGACTTTTAACATTTTCTTGATCCGACGCACCCATCTCTAGTAGTAGATACTTCATGAAAAATCCGGTAGTTCGTATATATACAGGCAAGAGTTGTTCTGGGTATACTCACCGGACACTGCGAGCTGCGATGTTACACACACAAAACACAGGGACATAGCAACTTGTGTAGATGGTGTGGAGAGGAGGAAGAGACCCCGTGTCATTTCCTATGCAAGTGCCCCAACCTAATGATACATAGACATAGATGGTTGGGAGCAGCGAGCCTGGACTCAGAGTCATTCAAAGAGACTAGCATTGACAACATACTTGCATTCTGCAAGAGTGTTGGCTTTAGTGCACATCTCTCTGAAACAGCCTAAGCATAGCTTAAGTACGAATCGGGGGGGAAAGGGATACAATGGCGAAAGCTAAGTGTCCCTGAGCATTGCACCCCGAATGACTTGTAATAATAATAATAGTAATATATACTGGGATAGATATTTGCAAAAGAGCCATCACCCGTGACAGACGTCAGTCGGAAATTGTCAAACATTTTCTTGTTGTCTTCTAAGTTCTGAGGCTGCGTATTTTTATTTTGTTTCCTTTGACATAAGCGGAACGACCTACTTGCATCCTCAGTTGTGTATATCCCACGTAGGTCTACTTTCGATTGTCTGATCTTCAATTACCTAATACGTATGGGTATTGTGGAGTCTATAGTATTCGTTTCGACAATTGCAAGCAGACAGCTGTTAATTGAATCAAAAAGCCACTGAATCATTTTTATTTATTAAACGTTCAGTTCAGGTTAGGTACTTGGTGGTGTCCTCTTATATATCACATAAATTGGTAAAACCAACGTACACTAGTCGGTAGTTAGTGTACGGTGGTAAAACACTAGTGCAGATGATGTAGGTATTGTTCGCATCCAGCAATGATTTCGGAAACTGAACTACAACACTGGTGCTGAAAGTTACTAATAAAACAAAGTTATGTGAACATAGGGAGAGGCAACACTAGTGCGAAACAAAACATGAGTAAGTATAAGTATTTTCAGTTCAGTAAGACAGTGCTAATGGTCTAGAACTTCAAAATCGTCATCTTCTACATCAAACCAAATAAAAACTCGTCGTTACCAGGAAAATGAGGTTGTCGCATTTAGTCCACATTCCTTAATTATTCCATTTTATTCGAATTACTATAGCGAACTTCAGCAACATCTAAAAGAAGTTAATTCACTAGAATGGTTATTTATGACTTTGGAATTATTGAACACATGTATATGTTGGAACCTTTGAAAAATTATCATTTCTATGATAAGTTTTTAGTAATCCAAAACTTCAGGAAGTTCTCTGTTGGATGCATCCCTAACAGATTGTGATAATAGAGTCGTGGGATAGTGTATCTATTCTTCATGGAAAGTCTATGAGCTGGCGTTAGGGGCAGTTCGTTCAGCTCGAATATATGTCTGTGTTGTTTCGCTAGCTCTCACCTCCGTATACGAATGTCCACGGAGCGATTGTTCATTTCAGGTAGCGCTCTGGTGCACACTCAGTGCCACAAATATACTTTATATCGTGAATGCGAATGTCGAGCTTGTTTCGACTGACGTCTGTCACGGGTGATGGCTCTTTTGACAAATATCTATCCCAGTATCTATCCGAACTACCCGATTTTTCATCAAGAGATGGGTGCGTGGGATCAAGAAAATGTTAAAAATTCTTTTGGGGCCCACTCGTGAGGAATTTGGGAGTTAGATAGATCCAACTAACCTACCATTGCGGAGGCACCCTCTGGAGAAATTGCGATTCTGATGGCACAGAAGTGTGGCAGACCTCCTCATGAGCCCCCGAAATACAAGACATTTGCTATTATTGCGAGATTTATAGTGCTAGGAGGCAAAATGTTATGCTCAGGACGCAACTTCAAGACGCCACCACCACCAAACCGGAGGGCCTGCACAGTTTCAACCCATCACGATCTCTCAGTTATCATTAAGACTACAACATATAAAAAAAATCGAAAATCGTACGAGAGCCAGGATTACCTATCAAATGGTGCAGGGTCCTCTGGAATAGTTTTTCGATCACTTACAGTAATAATAATACATATGTAGATTGAAACCCACTGGTCCTTTGAAGAAAAATAATCTATAATACAACTGTTCATAAAAATTACAATGAATTTTATTTCACTACTTATGGAAATTATTTCTGAGGTATCAATAAGTCAATACCTCTCTAACTGTTGATAAACAGATCAAATGTCCTCACCACCGTGGTATAATTTTTTTTCAACTACCTACTGGCCAAATTTAAGACAAAAATTGAAAATAATTGACATACACTATTTCAGTGATGAAATAATACTTACCAAAGAATCTTTAATGTGCAAAACGGTGCATATGAACTTCTTCATTGTTACTATTACAATTTAAACACACAGCAATGAAATACCATTATTCCTATAGTTTATAATCACCAATATTAAGTGCAACGAATTAACGAAACCAATTATACGACCACATCCAAAAATTTTATAAAAACGTGAGTTTGCACAAATTAAGAAAAAACACATTACATCAGCAATAGTGCGTTCACAACACAACACATTAAATGTAAGAGTTATAATTGGGAAAAAAGTGAGCGTTTATAATAGTATATTATTCAACAAGCATATAATAATAGCCATTATATGCGAGTAGAATACTATACTTTGTCCACAACTATGAATTACCTGTTTAGGTATAATTTTTTTTGCCAAACTAAAACACTACAGCTTATTACATTTATAAAGCTTATTACTTGTTATGTTATTTAACAAATTATATATTTAATGAGTATTCAAGTCACTGTCTGATTCACTTTCCATATTAAACTGTCTAGTAATATCAATCAAACACCAGTATAGTTATTGAAATTCTTGCAATTAGCAATAACACAAAATACACCATCTCAAGAAGAAGCGAAGCTTGTGCTATTTTACAATTCATTTTCTGAGTGCGAGTGTCTGACAGTCGTCATTTCAAGCCCGTTATCTGTCAATGACATTTGATTTTATTGTTTACCAAAGAATTTTATTTGTTGTAAGCTCTTTGATTATTTACATATTTTTTGTGTTTTGAACGATAAAATTTGTTTACAAAATTAAATTTATTAGTTATGGCGCCAAAAACTTGTGCAATTCGTGGCTGTCATTCAAGTGATGGATGAATAATTGAAAAACACAACAAAACTTCGATATCTATGGAGAAAAGTTTATTGTCGCTTCTTTTTTATAACTTCGTTGTCACAAATATCAGTACATTTTCTCTGAGTGTAAAATTTAATTCAGAATCTGGTGAAGTGTAACTTTTAAATGTATAAATAATAAAAATTTTATATCAAGCACCATACTTGATGTAATTTTTTATCATCATTTACTGAAATTCTCTCTATTGTAAACTGATATTATGAATATATTATAATCTATTATTATTGTATTGGTTTTTAGACTCACCCTATCCTACATATAGTGCTACATAAATACATACTTACACATATAATTTCCATAACAATATAGAAAATAAGAATCATTTGGTTAAACAATAGCTCATTATTTTCAATAATGACACTTAGCTAGTGTAAGGTAATTAAAATAATTCCAGGTACAAATTTTAATTGCTGGAAGTAAAATGCTAGCTAATGAAATGTTTATTTATGAGAAAAGTTTGATTATGGTTGGAGAGAATTTCTCTATCCAACCAGTTTACTTGGCCTGTTTGATTCGATGCAGATACTTTAATAATTTTGATTGTTTCAGGACCTGACGGTAACTGATGATACAGTCTTAGAAGAACACAATGAGGATCCTTCTTTGCTGCAAATGCGTCTTATCGGCGACGGGGGTGAGTTATAAGTATAAATAATTGAACTAAACAAATATTCAATTAATATTATTGATTAGCCTGACTTTCAATAGCCTTATTGCGTTAGGAATTCTTGAACCGTTGGTGGTAAGCGGGCTTCGATAACCAAGTTATCTTCTTCAGAGAATGAAGGTAAGATGTGAAGTGAAAATCCGAATAAATGAACACAAAAAGTATATATCCTAAGGGATGTTAAATTTTTCCTTTAAATAATAACGGTAACAAAAATGGCGTATGTAGATGTTACCTAACCAATGAAAGTAAGAATTTTTAATTATTATTTATATTCGAAATATTTTAAACAATAAATACAAATAAAATAAATACAAATGAATGGCCAATACCTCCAAACTGATGAAATTTCTATCCGTAGGGGGATCTCCCAGGGTGACTCCCCTGTTCACTTTGGTTTTGTTTGGCAATGAACGCACTCTTCAATCTACTCAACGATATGGATTACAGCTATAAACTTAAAGCCAACAGGTACACTTGCTGCACTGTTTCCCACCTTTTATATATGGATGACATCAAAGTATACGCATCAAACCAGCGTCAAATTCAACATTCACTTGATATCACTGAAAAATTCTCCAGTGATATACAAATGGGATTTGGATTAGACAAGTGCAAAACCTTAAATATCGAGAAGGGTAAAATCGTTAACGGAGATGTGTTACTACCCAATGGGAATATTATAACTGCCATGCAAAATTGTGAAACCTACAAATATCAAGGACTTCAGCAAGCTGAGCTACTAGACCAAAAGCAAGCAAAAATTAAAATTAGGAGCCAGTTCACTCAAAGGGTAACTACTTTATTAAAATCCCAGATGAACGCAGGAAATCTAGCAAAAGCAATTAGCACCTACGCCATACCGATCCTGACATACTCATTTGGAATTCTGAAGTGGACAAAGACAGAACTGGAGGATATTCAAAGAACAGCCCGTAGCATGATGGCCAAACACAAATGTCACCACCCGACATCATCAGTTATCAGGACAAAACTACCAAGAAGAGAGGGAGGGAGAGGTCTAGTGGACATAGTTAATTTACATAACAAACAAATATGTAAACTCCCAGAATTCTTCATTGCCAAGTCTGAATCATCTGAATTGCTAGAGAATGCTGATTTCAGACTATACTACGATAGATCAATTATCACCGATAGACGGGTGACGAATAACCGGCCTGATATTGTATTTGTGGGTTAAAATGCTAACTCGGTTCTTCTGGTGGATGTTGCTGTACCCAATAATAACAATATTTCAGACAAATACACCGATCTTGCAATTAAGGTAGGACAGATGTGGCATGCAGAGAAAATAGAGGTGGTACCGATCATCGTCTCATCTACGGGACTAATTCCCAAAACTCTACAAGACAGCCCTACCAAACTAGGTCTTCACAAAAATGCATACATCGATCTGCAGAAGGCTGCCATTCTAAATACCTGTCACACTGTCCGTGCAAGTGCTGAGCAAGTGTATACTTGGAATGATAATAATAATAATAATAATAATTGGATTGAAATCCATTACCGTGGGCCCATTTATGTTCGTATGCCCTTTTAGGGACTTACTCAGACAGTCATTCAACCAGTCAGTGACCAGTACTTGCAGCTGCTATGAGCTTCACTTCCGCTTATAATCCAGTAAACGAAGGTGTCAACATGGGCAACTGGTCCAGCAAGAGCAATTTTTTCTCAACTTGCAGGTTATGGTAGGCACATTCAATTCCCAAAATGTCAGGTACCTGACCATTGTGGAAGGGTGAGAAAATGGCTCTGAAATTCCAGAAAATCCGTTTTCCCGCAATATCTGCCGAGATTTGACCACTGGAGAATTTTTGTTCAGAAGAAAAATAAAGAACAGTTCCTTGCCCACAAAAATGATCCCTAGCATTTTTTCGAAAAATTAGATAGTTTTCGGGATTAATGGCCCGAACGCCGACCCAAAATTGAGCTCCAGGCCGGCTTATAGAGAGCACGCTCTGAGGGCATGACGTCCCCAAGTAAATTACTAATTTTTTAATAACTCCATGAATTAATTAATTAATAAATCAATATTTTTTAATGAATCAAAGTGCGGGTGAAAGAAGGGATCTGTGGCAACTAAGGCGTGTTTCCATTCACTCAATTCGTGCTCCTGGGTCATTGGAAAACCAGGCCAAAATTCGTCTTTGCTAGATTTTTCAATGCTTCCATGGATTTATTCATATTCTTTTTATTATAGTTATTTCAGCCAATCCTATTGGATAATGGTTCTTTGGGGGGTACTTTATTTATTCCGAAACAATGCTACCAATACTCCGCTCCGCGTCGTTCGGGTCAACTGCAGTCGCGTGCGGGAAAGTGTCACTTTCCGCACTTGTTAGAAAAATAACTATTTCGCAATTTCAGCGTCTACTTTCGATCCTTTTCGCACACAATCATTCCTAGGATTGGTATGTCCAATAAAAGCAGGCCAGGGTCTCAATTCTAAAGAAAGCGATAACTTTTTGACCCCGAGAGTGGGTGAGAGATCGATCATTTTCATAGAAATTGGTGTATTTTCAGGGTCCCTCATCCCAGATTTTGGGCTAGAAGCGTCAGTTTTTAAGTTTCAGAAAACTGCGAACTTTTCAGCCACCATTTTTGCAAAAAATATTGGTGTAACGAGAAAAATTGTGGGGACAACTTTTGTAGGTAATGAACTGCTCTTCATTTTTTGTCTGAACAAAAATTCTCTAGGGATCGTAGTTCGGGAGATATCGGCGGAAAACGGATTTTCGGGATCTCTAGTGCCATTTTCCGACCCTCCCACAAATTTCAGGCACCTGACATTTTGGGGGTCCAATGTACCCACTATTACCTGCAAATTAAAAAAAAAATTTCCTTGCTGGACCTGATGCCCATGTTGACGGTATTTTTCGCCTTCATTTATTGGACTATTATAAAAAGGGTCAAGTATTCGATGAATGAAGAAGCTTGGCCATTAAGATAAATTAGCGTATATTATCGTTTCTCAGAAATGGTAGACGTGAGAGCAGTGACTTCACCGGGTATTTATGTTGTGAATTACATAATCATTTCTGCTTATCTTTAACTATTCTTGCTATATTATATATTTTATTATCTTTTATTCTTAGAACCTGTAACTGTTGCTAAAGAAGATGCCAACTCGGCATTTCCCATAGAACCTTCCTTTTGTACATGTTTTATTCAGTCTTAGTCTACAGCTTGATATTGTATGTTTGACCATAAATAAAAATAAAGTTTTTAAAAACAAAGTTTCTGAATAAACTTATATTATTGGCGCAGTCAGTAGGATTGTCACGAAAGGCATCCAACGCGGAAAACTTTCAACTATCTCAATAGTGAAGTGACAAACGAATCGGTCGGTGTTTTCTAAGAACTGTTCATTTTGGATTATCTTCAATCAAGGAAAGTTACCAGACTCCTTCGAAGAAGAAAAGCTGTCCAAGGGCAAATGAAGACCGTTACTGTAAGTCAAACTATTTCAAGTATTTGTATATGTCAGACTCCTCTAGTGCTTCCCCTTCCTTTAGTGATAGCGAGAACGATCTAGAGTTAAATTTAAGTACCAAAATACATAAAAGCAATTTAGAAGTAGATTTAATCACAAGAAACTTGAATTCAATTTCTTTAACAGATAATTTAATAATGGCAGATTTACCTAATTTTACCAAAGTTCATGCTGAAACCATTCCAGATTTTGATGGTAATGAGAATGAGCTTCAATTTTTTTTGGAAAGTATAGACAGTATTGTAAATCATTTTTATGATAATACAAATAATGATAATTACCAAAATATAATAATTTTTAGAACTATCATTAGTAAACTGAAAGGAACTGCAAGAGAAGTCATTAATATTAGCGGTTGTAATACAATAAATCAAATAAAAGAAGAGCTAATTAGAAATTTTAGTGACCCAAGGGACGAAACTTGCTTGTCTCTTGATTTGAATAATTTAAGGCAAGGGCTAAACGAATCTCCTTATCAATTTTACGATAGAGTGAGAAAAGTTTTACATACCATTTCAAACTTTTTGGCTTTGCATGAGAACGATATAAATATACGCGCATTTAAACAAAACATGTATAACAATCAAGCATTACAAGTGTTTCTGGCAGGTTTAAGGAATCCTTACGGCATTATGGTCCGAACGAAAGAGCCTCGAACCATGCTAGAAGCAATTAATTTTATAAAGAAAGAAAATAATATTAGATATTTACAAAATAACTCCAATTTTCAACCTAACCTAAGAAACTTGAACAATCAAAACCGTCAAAAATTTTCTCAAGTAACACAAAATTATCAAACTCCAAATACTTCTCGAAATTTCAATCAAAATATCAATTCCAATAGTAATCAAAGAATTTTTCAACAACAACCATCCGGTTCTCAAAATAATACCCCTCAACCTAATAATAATTTTCCACGCGGTCCAATTCATAATATACAACCTCGACAAAATAATAATCAAAGATATTTTACTAATGCACAAGTTTTTGGTCCTCCCAAAAATGTGTGGAAACCAAACCCCAATTTCAATCAAAATAATTTACCTAGACCTACACCAATGACTACTACTACTAGACAAACTCCGAATAATAATTACTTCAAAGCACAGTCACCTCAAAACCGTAGGTGGGTGTCCGAAGAATTATATAATGTAGAACAAGTTGACAATGATAATGATACAGACAATAATTTCCAAGAAAACGAACTAGTTAACGATAACAATGACTATCAAAATGAATACCAAAATAGTAACGACAATTTTGGAAATTTTTACAAAACGAGGCCTCCCAATCAGAAACGATGATAGAATACAACAACTCTTGTGACAAAAGACAATTACCCTATATTACTATCAAAAACCCTCCACTAAAACTATTAATTGACTCCGGTGCAACAAAATCTTTCTTATCTCCAGAAACAGTTGATAAATATTTTTCTGAATATAAATTCCGAACCTTTTGTTGTCTCTACGTCCTTCGGATCGTCACATCATAATATTGCTGTAACTATTCCTGCATTCGCAGAATTTAACGAGAATAAAAATATAACATTTTATGCATATAAATTCCATTGTATTTTCGATGGTTTAATTGGAGTAGATTTATTACAATCACTAGGTATCAATATTGATTTCCCAAATTCACAAATTATATTAAAAAATGCTATTTTACCCATAATCTATTTTGAGGCTATTCCAAAAAAGATTGTTTCCAAGATTATACCAGGTCAAACAATTTCAAAAATCGATATTCCGGTTACAACGAAAACGGGAAAGATTTTAATTCCACAACAAACTCTAGCTAATTGCGTAATACCTGAGTGTATTACAATTGCAAATAATGGCTGGGCAACTGTCGAAATTCGTAATAATTCCGACGATGACACAAATTTTACTATTTTATACCCTATTAACAGTGTTCCTGTAGAAAATAATTTTGAAATGTACCACTTAGATTTTAAAGAAAATAACGAGAAATATAATAATGACGAAATTGACAATTTGATTAGAACTGACCATTTAAATGACGAAGAAAAAAAACACATTCTTAACATATGTAGAAAATATGCTGATATTTTTCACAAAGATAAAAATCAATTAACCTTTACTAATGAAATTAAACACAAAATTCGAACAACGGACGAAATCCCTGTTTACACCAAAAGTTACCCGTACCCTTACGTTCATAAAGAAGAGGTAAAAACTCAGATCGAGAAAATGCTCGAACAAAACATTATCAGACCAAGTAATTCACCCTGGTCCTCACCTATTTGGGTGGTATCAAAAAAGGCCGATGCTTCTGGAAAAAAGAAGTGGAGAATAGTTGTTGATTACAAAAAAATTAACGAAAAAACTATTCCAGACAAATATCCAATCCCTCGTATAGATTCAATTTTAGATAAATTAGGCAAATGTAACTACTTTTCAACTTTAGATTTAGCGTCAGGCTTTCATCAAATCGAAATGCACCCTGACGATATCCAAAAAACGGCATTTACCGTAGAAAATGGACATTACGAATATTTAAGAATGAGTTATGGCTTGAGAAATGCTCCAGCAACATTTCAGAGAGTTATGGACAATATACTTAGGGGTTTACAAGGGGAAATTTGTTTAGTATATCTCGACGATATAATTATTTACTCAACGTCATTACAAGAACACATGGTCAATTTGAAAAAAGTTTTTCAGCGACTACGTGAAACTAATTTTAAGGTCCAACTGGACAAATGCGAATTTTTAAAGAAAGAAACATCTTATCTAGGACACAATATTACTACCGAAGGTGTAAAACCCAATCCAGATAAGATCAAAGCTATTAAATTATATCCCATACCAAAAACTATAAAAGAAATTAAAGGATTTTTAGGTCTTTTAGGATATTATAGAAAATTTATATCAAATTTTGCACAAATTACTAAACCCTTGACTTCGTGTCTAAAAAAAGGTTCAAAAATAGAATTTACACCCGAATATATACAGTGTTTTGAAACATGCAAAGAACTTTTAAGTAACGACCCTATTTTAAAATATCCTGACTTTACTCAAGAATTCATTTTAACTACAGACGCAAGCGGTTTTGCAATAGGGGCAGTATTGTCTCAAGGCTCTGTGGGCCAAGACAGACCTGTGGCTTATGCCTCAAGGACACTAAACCAATCAGAACAGAATTATAGTACAATCGAAAGAGAGTTACTTGCGATTGTATGGGCTACGAAATATTTTAGGCCATACTTATACGGCCGAAAATTTACTATATATTGTGATCATAAACCTTTGCATTGGTTGTTCTCCATAAAAGAACCAAATGCCCGTCTCACAAGGTGGAGACTTAAATTGGAAGAATTTGATTATCAAATCATATATAGAAAAGGATCATCAATTCAAAATGTAGATGCGCTTTCTCGTATTAAAATAAACGAAATCAACACAAATGACATTTTTGAATACATGGACGATTTTAACAAAAATTTATCTACTGACAATGATAACGAACAAACAAATCAACAAAACGCACAACTCGATAATGAATCGATTGTAGGACAAATTGACGAGACTCCTCAAATAACTGATGCTGACATAGAAAACGTAATTAACGAAATATGTCCAGACAACGATAACGATACCGATAACGAAACCATACACACTAGTCACGAAAACCCAATACTAGAAATACCTATATCAGAAACACCAATCAATAATTTTCAAAACCAAATATTTCTTAAAGTTGTATTTCATTCACCAGCAGCACCAAAGGTCACTAGACTTTATGACAATAAAACTAGAACTACCATTCAAATTTCAGAAACCAATTTTGAACCAGAAATCATTAAAATTTTTAAAGAATTCACCTCATCAAAAAAACGTTTTGCGATTAATATTGACCAGTTGAATTTAGTTCCCAAACTATGTGTAACACTCCAAAAAACATTTAAGAATTCCGCTTTCAAAGCTATTATTTGTAATACCGTTTTAGAAGACGTTGTACTACACGATTCACAGATCGAAATTGTACAAATGTATCACGAACGAAAAAATAATCACAGAGGTATCAATGAAACAGAAGCCGAAATTAAACGTAAATATTATTGGCCGAATATTAGAGGTACTGTAACTAAATATATAAACAATTGTGAGTTATGTCAAAAAATGAAATACGATAGAAACCCCCCAAAACAAAAATTCAAATTAACGCCAACGCCGAATAAACCTTTCGAAATAGTTCACGCAGATGTTTTTACAATTAAAGGTCAGAAATTTTTAACAATAATTGATAAATTTAGCAAGTACGCACAAGCATACCATTTAGTAGGAGTAACTGCAATAAATATAGCAAAAACTTTTATGAACTTTTTAACTCATCACGGTACACCTAAAATGTTGATCGTTGATAGAGGAACCGAATTAAAAAATCATGTTATCGAAGACTTTGCAAAACTACATAAAATCGAACTTCATTATACTACGGCACTTAATCCAAATTCTAATAGTATTATTGAACGATTTCATTCAACTCTCATTGAACACATCAGAATTATTCAAGAAACACATAAAAATCTCAATATCCTAGACCAAATGCCTTATGCAATTTTAGGATATAACAACTCTATCCATAGTGCAACTAAACTACGTCCAATAGAAATAATCTCAGGTCATTTAGACACAAACAATCCTCTTAATATTGATCTCAGTCAAAAATTATATTCCAATTATATGACTAAACATAAAGAAACTACTGCCGAAATTTATAAAACATTAAACGAACAGATGGCAAATCAAAAATCAAAAAAGTTAGAGAAAATTAATGCAAATCGACATGAACCATTGACGTACGATCCAGGCACGCTGATATATCATAAAACAAATCCACGCAATAAAATCAGTCCCAGATTTAAAGCCAGACCAGTAAAAAGAAATGAAAGAATCAAAGTGAAAACATACAAAATAAATTCCCCTCGTAACAAACAAAAATTAGTAACTACCACTTACCATAAAAATAATTTAAGAAGACCACTTGCTAATCAAAAAATTGTACCATTACAGAATGCTCCTGTCGCTGGTAACAGCCAGCTGGACACAAGAAATTAAAATTACAAGTTTGGAATCCAATCCTGGTATACTTCCTTACAAATTAGGAAATGCTAGATTACAATCTTCCCACCATTCTTTTATCCACTACTTTGATCTAAACCCTATCGAAAACGAATTACGTCACATAACGGATCAATTCGAAAATGTATCACAAGCAATTATTACCAAAAATCAAAATTTTGCAAACGGACTTAAATTCTCAATAAATTCAATATCATATCAGATAAGGCAATGCAAAGAAAAATTAAATTTCGTACACGGTAATAAAAGAGTAAAAAGAGGAATTATAAACGGTTTAGGAACAATATTCAAAAGTATTTCCGGTAATTTAGACGCAAATGACGGCAAACGTTACGACGATGCCATTGCCCTATTAAGTTCAAATCAAAAAGATATAGCAAATACACTCAATAAACAAATATCACTAACAAGCAAAATAATGGACGATTATAATAACAGTATTTCACTAATACAACAAAATGAAAAAGATATAACAAAAACATTAAACGAGCTAAATTCCAAACTAGATAAATTTGTTAATGACTTTGTCTCGTATTTCCTAGCAAAAAATACTCTCGATCAAATACAAGCATCGATCAAAATTTTAACAGAAATACTAAATAAAATAGATAACTCTATTGCTTTCGCTAAATTAAAAACTTTACATTATAGTGTTTTAAAGTTTGAAGATTTAGAATTCATTATAAAGTCAATACTAAAATATTATCCAGCTAATACCTTAATTTTTGGAAATGATTCTCAAAATTTCCATAAGTATTATGATATACTAACAGTCGAATCTTACTATTCCAAAGACAGAATCGTTTTTGTAATTCACTTTCCTATAGCCAAACCCGAAACTTTCACTTACTTCCACCTGTATTCTATACCTACAAAAAATAACACAATCCTTATTCCACCTAAACCTTATCTGGCAATGCAAGATAACCAGTACGAGTATGAAGATGAAAAATGTCAAAACCTACATGAGCTATACTTTTGCCCCAACGAAAAATCCATGATAGCCGCCGAATCCGACAACTGCATCTACCAATTGTTGCAACTAAAGACCAAAGAGCACCCAAAATGTATACCAGTACCCATAATAGTTGAAAACGAAATTATTCAAACAATAAACTCAGCACATTACATCGCAGTCTTCCCAGAAGAAACAAAAGTTAAAATTATTTGTTCAAAAACTGACTTCACGTCGCTGAAGGGTAGCTACTTCATAGAATTACCATTCGGCTGCAGTTTTCAAACACCAAGTAACAAATTTATCAACCACGAAGAAATCATATCAGGCCAACCCTTATTACTCCCAGAAATCAAGACAGAAAATAATGAACTATTCCACCCAAGCAAAATTAACATTAAAGAAATTCCTCTAGACAAAATTCATCAACTCCTAAAAGAAGAAAACAGAATTCAAGAAGTCAGCTTAAGAAATATTCCACACAACTACGCCTACATATGGTCTACGCCACTCTACGTAATACTTGCAATCATTATTTTTGTTGGCGTGCTCAAATCGAAATCAAGATGCAAACATCAACCTACAACAGACGATACCAAGAAAACTACCACCAAACCAAAATCAAGAATGTAAAATGTTCGAATTGAAGAAGACGAATAATCAATCCACACCCTGTATGGATCTCTCTGGGGATGGAGGAATTACATAATCATTTCTGCTTATCTTTAACTATTCTTGCTATATTATATATTTTATTATCTTTTATTCTTAGAACCTGTAACTGTTGCTAAAGAAGATGCCAACTCGGCATTTCCCATAGAACCTTCCTTTTGTACATTTTTTATTCAGTCTTAGTCTACAGCTTGATATTGTATGTTTGACCAGAAATAAAAATAAAGTTTTTAAAAACAAAGTTTCTGAATAAACTTATATTATTTGTGACATATTTTTAATAGGAAATTACAATGTTTATTTTAATAGTTTCTCTGGAATGCCGGCGTAATACTATACACTTCATTCGTATATATTTAGCAGTATGTCAGAATTTGAAGTCAAGAATAAATTTTCCTCTATTTCGAAAGAAAAAAACCGAATAAAGTTTCAAATTTACTTGCCAAAAACTATAAATATTCGATAAATTTCTGCTGTTACTTTTAGGTCAACACTATCTACTGGTTGCTAGAAAATTATTACAATAATATTTAAACACAAATCGTCGTCTCGAAGTCAAAACCTCAATTTTCAAAATTCACAATTATTCAGGAAACACAAATTGTCGTCAAAACCTCAATTTTCAAAATTCACAATTATTCAGAAAACACAAATAATTTAATATAATTTTCTGTTATAATAATTTTGATGCAGGATATTGTCACACTGAAGGCCTGGATAAGAGTAAAATCCTGAATGGAGTAAATCTTTTTTCTTTTTTTTTATAATTGCGAAAATTGTCAGATACGAGTTTTTCACTGTTAATTTTGAACTTCCCAGGCTTTCTCATTGCAAAGTGAACTATGAAAATTGAATTAATTAAGAAAATAATGATTATTCTTATATTTATTCCACCCTTTTTGCCCCAATTGGAACAGGTAAGGAACGAAGATATCTTTTCAGTAATATTAAATTAGATATTAAATGCTGGCTAGCTGCTTATTTTAATACTATTCGGAGAGTGGTGAATTTATGGATATAAGACAATGTTACACACACACAATGTTACACAATCCCACATAAGTAAGGTAGCTTTAGTTAGAGTTAAGACATGGCACAGTCTAGGAAGTGCACCAAGTCAGACTGGACTATTTATTACTTCAGGAAAGTGAAGATTAGATCTTACTTGTTTCTAAGGAATACAGCTTCAAGGTGTAGGTGTTTTTCTTATCCGCAATACTATTCAAGTATGAGCAAAAGAGTCTCTCGCAGTTTATGCCCATGTATATAGTTATATACCTTGAGCACATCTAGGAGGTCACGCACCAGTTACCGTCTCTAGGAGGTTGCAGGATGAGCGGCCCACAGAGTTTGCTGGGTAGCAGTGAGGGAAAACAAAAGAAGGCCTGAAAACCCATGGTTGGTTAAACCTATGCAAGAGAGATCATAGTTGACGATGATGACTTACCGTAGTTGAAATTTGGCCTTTCAGGTAGGTAGTAAAGTATATAAATCCACTAAGGTGGGAATCAGCCTATGATATTTTACAAAATACTTTGTCTACTTTTCCAGCTTAGGCTTTAAAAATCCGATTTAAACCGAAAATCACTGAGACCACATGGACCAAAGAAAACCAGCCTTTTTACGACCAAAGTAAAAAAAAACAAGGAACAACCAACTGTTACAGTTCATTCCCATTTCCCTTCCACTCACACCCTCCAACCTTTTTCTTATTGGCTTCTTATTCATCCGTTCAGTATCTGCAGTCATTTAATATTAATTGGGCATGTATTATTCTGGTACTCAGTTGGATGCTGTACCTAAAATAAAGAAATATAAATAGACGCATCATGGAAACATAAAAGATTTATTTACTACCTTAATAACATTACAAATTGATATTTAAACTATGAAAATATACAGTGGTAAGATGATTAAATTATATACAACAACTAAGTATTTTTGTTTTAAAATCGTCTAGCTATGTTTACATTGGTATTGTCATTCTTTCCGCCTTATCAAAGGTGCCTTAGGGTCATGAAACATCCAGTCAACTTTCCTGACCTTGACCTAAGTTGTCTAAATGGTCAAAGTCCTCTTCTTGACGATAGAACCGGTTGGAACAGATTGCTTGTAGGAGATCCCTCCATTTTTGGGTTGTTGGTTATGAACTCGAAAGCCTTGTGGTAATACTAAGGTATTCGATCGTTGTTTAACGGCTCTGCGGTCTTCGAGCAACCAATTGTCAAATCAGTGATCATCTGGTGTTAGAGTGCATGATGGTTCATGGATGTAATCACTGATTTGTCACACCCCACATGAGGTCACCCACCATCTAAGGTAAGTCTTTGATCTAGTATTTTCCCCCCCCTCAAACTGTTCCAATCAACTGTCCCAAATCTTATTCTCTTTTCAGACCTCCTTCCTTCCTACTATTCAACTGGCTATCAACATACTTGAATTCACCTTGTTTTCCACTTACCGTTCTGTGGCTGCTGGAAGCACCAAGTCGTCCTGTCATTACCATTCTGCAAGACGACCCCTTTATTATTGGCGCGGGTTAGCGGCGCAGCATCCAGCACCGTCACATAGTTTTCCCTATCGAAAGTTTGTGAGTCGGAGTACCATTACATCTAAAAGAAAACAAGTAAGATCAGCCCAATCACCTGATTTATATGGACTGTTTATTATTAACCTACTGCTTATTTAACGTTCTGCTTATTTACCTTTCAATCACCTGATTTATAAGGACTGTTTATTATTAACCTACTGCTTATTTAACGTTCTGTTTATTTACCTTTCAATCACTGGAATCCCTAAAGTATACTTTGGTGGAATACTGCTCTTCAAGCTTTGTATTATAGACACAATAATCATAACTTTTCCGTTTAGTCATTGTTTTGTTGTTTACTTTCACTGAAGCCAAGCTTCTTTCTAATTGGTGAAATATAGCTCCTTATACCTACCCAGTAGTTATTTAACCTAATCATAGATAAATACATTTAGAAGTGGATTTTACCCAGCCACTCTCCGCAGACGAGTAGCCCGGAGCATTTAACATTTCTCCCAATACCCCCTCTCCTGGTAACCCAGAGAAAGGGAGGTAACA